>JAODAL010025772.1:0-58005 GCA_025379985.1 Phyllomedusa bahiana | reverse complement strand
TTTTTGGTTTCTTTTTTTTGCTCCTCTCCTGGTGGGTGGGCGTTTTTGTACCCATTTGGGTATTCCATAAAAAATCCATCATATTAGCGTGATCTATGATCGGTATCCCTTATTTCTCTTAGACCATTTATTTTGGGTGGACATTTTCGTTAGACCAAGAATAGCCCTTTTCCAGACTCGTAGTCTTGTAAATCCGGGTACCACTTCTTTTTTTTGTATCTTTTTTCCTTTTAAATTTACCCCAAAAAAACTTGTTTATTTTTGAATTTTTTTATAATATCGGGGTGTAGACAAGGTTTTTCAAAAAATTTCTGGTTAATTGAAGTCTTTATATATACTTTGGATTGTACATTTTTGTCACTTAAAAAGGGCTTGTGAGAGGGCCGAAACGTCGGTTTGAACTTTGGGAATAAAACTTCTCGTTTTTTATATTACCAAGTGGTGCTGGGGAGTTTTTCTTTTTGTATATAATATATATATATAAAATTTTATTATATTATAAAATTTATTTTTAAAATTTTTTAAATATTATAAAATAAAAAAGAAACAATAAAAAGCCCGTTGTGCAAAAGTTCAATAAATTTAGTAGAATTAAATTTTTAAACTTTGTTCTATTATCCCCTCTTCTTTTTTTTTTAAAACGTCCTCAATTTCTAAAAAAGCATTGTAGAAAATGTGATATACTCAAATTTCTGCCGTAAAATGTCCATATAAACCCCAAAGCCCAAACAATGGAAAAACGAGGAGATTCCCTTAAAAAAACACTGCAGAGGGGGAATTCGCTCACCCCCCGGTTCTTTACTGTCTGTTTTGGGAGTTTCTTGCTGTGGACTGCACATGGATTGGCATTAATAGGAAATTTTAGGGTGAATTTGGTATAACATTTTTTTTGTTTTAAAAATTTGGATACTGGGGGAAACATGTATGAACGGGCCCGTTCGCTTATTTTTAAAAGGTGCATCCGTATCAGGGCATTTCAGGAGCCCGCGGCAATTTGTAATGCACCCCGGATCGGGGGGGGGCGCTGGTGGGGGGCGCACTACAACTCGAAGCTACCATTTATAGCTTCAGTATATCAATCCAGGCGCATTACTGCTGGAAAAAGGTAAAACTTTTTAAAAATGGTTTTCGTGAGCCGAAGTGCGATTTTGTGTTAATGTGCCTGATTTTGACCGCAGTAGAACGGGTTATAGGTTCTGGTGCATTCTACTTACTATTGTGCGCAAAAAAAAAAATGGCGCCTGGGCCCCAAATTTTATACATGTCCCCTTTGTTACAAATTGAGGGATGTTAAAATAAAAGAAGATGCATAATAGAAAAAATATTTGTGTTACTATATATATTGAAACATTTGAGGAGGTTGGGGTTGAATTACCTCTGCGGGGTATTGTTTCAAAATTTTAATTTTGTGCTGTACAGTTGAGGGGGTGCAATATGTAACATCCCAGGTAGATAAAAATCCATAATTCCATAAGTTTTAAGGGGGGATGAAAAAAAAGTACAAATACTACAAAGGGAATAACAAACTATACACAAATAACCCCCCAAGTTAAAAAAAGGATACTTTTAAAAATACCGCAGGCTTGGACTGGCCCAAATAGGGGAACAGGGAAGGGGATAACTCCCCGGGGTAGCAGACTAGAAACTGCCGTGCTGCCTGCTAATCCACCTGGTAAGCAGAAGGACTAGGCCTTTTAAAGGGGGGTTTTCTCGCTACAAGGATAGATTTTTTATGTTAAAGACTTTCAAAAAAAAAAAGTCACTTTACAAAATGTGTCCATTAAAAGGTCCTACCTATTTCCCAGAAACCCTCTTGTATGGGGTGCATCAGTCCCCAGGTTGCTATATCTACAGACCTGTTTGATCTTTCCCGATAGGCTGCCCGCACTGGGTTTTATGCAAAACCAGGGGTTCAATGCGCTAAAGGAAGTCAGTTTAAAACAAACCCCTGAATTAAAATGAAACCAAGGGAAACAGGACAAATCAATGTTTAAAAGAAAAACCCCTTTAAAACTTACCGGCACTGGGCCCACAGTGTGATGTGGGGGGGCTGATGAGTATATCCCCCGCCCAAAAAACCCGGCCCATTTTAAGGGTGGCCAGGCCCTCGTCATATTGGGGGATTTGGAGGGAAGAAAATTTTTTTTTTTTTTTAATACTAAGGACCCTTCCCCAAGTCTGCCCTACCTAAATGAGGAACCTATAGCCACCCCTAAATCTGCCCTTCCCCTTGGGGTTTCCCATAGCCCACCCCCAAACTGCTTACCTATATGGGGCCCTGTAGCCTACCCCTAAGCCTTCCTACCTATATGGGGCCCTGTAGCCTACCTCTAAGCCTCCCTACGTATATGGGGCCCACGTAGTATACTCCTAAGTTTTGCCTCCCTATTGGGGCCCATATATCCACCTCTAAAGGCCTGACCTACCATAGGGGGGCCCTTACAACTTTCCCTAAGCCTGCCTACCTTAACTCCTTAACTACCCCCATGATTTTTTGGGTCGGTGGTGCGGGTTTGTTGCAGAGACTTTTTGGGGTTTTGCTGAGGATTGGAGTTGGGGCCCCCCCGGCGCCGCAGCTGCGCTACAACGGGGCTGAAAACAACAAACAGCCCCGGGGGCCCCAGAATGCCCTGCAGCCCGGGGTGCGGAGGAAATCTGCAACCCGGGTGTTTTAAAACCTTGGGATTGCGGCGGTGCTTCCCGCTGCGCAATAAAGGGTTTTTCCCTGCTCTTGGGTGATCGGAACCCCTGGTGACCGCAAGAGCTGGGGGGAACGATGCACTTCACCCTGGGGACCTAGAGTGGCCCCAAGTGTTTGTGTACTAAGCCAGTGCCCAGGACGATTGTGGTTGTCCTGATTACTGCCTGTGTCAGACTGACAAATTGTAATGTTTTGCATATATGAATATGCTAATACTTTTACTAAGGTAAAAAAAAAAAAAAAAATTAAAACAGTTCCCCCTTCTGGGTTAAAAAAAAAAGGAAAAAAAAAAACCCAAAAAGGAATAAAAAAAAACAATAAAAATTTTAAAAATAAAAAATTTAATAAAAATAATTGTGGGGAAAAAATTACACAACAATTTTTTAATTGGAAATGTGAATGGTGTAAAAAAAAAAAAAAAAAACTATTTTTTTTTTTTAAATTTAAAAAAAAATGCAATTTTTTTTAGTGAACTTAAACATTCTCCAAAAGGGACAACTTTCGCGAAAAAAAAAAGAGGCCTCACCAATGCGTATTGAAAAAAAAATTTAAAAAATTACAATGTTTAAACGCAGGAGGCAAAAACTAAAAAAATGTTCTGGTCATTAATATTTTAGCCCGTTCAGCTTAAGGATTAATTGGGCCCCCTTTAATTACCTAAGTCCCCCTATGGAACCCCCTTGGCCTCCTTAAGCTGCTACCCTGTGGGGGGCCCAAATTTTCCTACAGCCTGCCACTTATATGGGGGACCATAAACCACCAAATCCCCTTTCCCACCTATGTGGGCCCCTATAGCCTATATACCTCGCTAAAAAATTGGGGCCCCCTATGTCTCCTATTTTCTACCTACCCATGTGGGCCCCCCCTATAGTAATTTTAAATAACCTATCTATATAGGCCCCCTATGCCCATCTAATACCCACCCGGGCCCACCTTAGCCCTGCCCCACCTACATACCCATTGGGGCCCCTCTAAGCCTACCTACCTACTACCCTTTTGGCTCCCTCGCCCAATGTGACTCACCTACTGCCTACCTAGAAACCCGGAGCTTTGCAACAGCCTACTATTACCCGGGGGTTACCCCCACCTAAAATTGGGCCCCAATATGCCTACCCCAGGGTCAATCTACCTACTAGTTATAGCCTACCCACCAAAGGGGGGGCTAATTTTGCTTTCCTTTGGGAAAGATATAAGTACCCCCTTTTACCCTTACTTCCCTAACTGTGCCCTTTCTCCCTCCCTTGTGGCCTAATATCCCAAACCTACTATCTCCTACTTGGAGCCTCCCAAACCCTCCCTACTGGGGCCCCTCCCCAACCTTTTAAATTTGGAGGGTTTTTTATTTGGGTTTAATATTGTAAATTTGGGAATAATTTAAGGAAAAAAAAATAAAAGTCTTTTCATATTACATTTTTTTTTTAAGCTAAAATAGTTGTTTTTTTTTAAAATGTTTTTTTTATATATGCCTTATCGAAGTTCAGATATTTTTTAAATTGGGGAAGGTGCATGTCTGCTTCGCGAAAAGGTAAAATAAAGAAACCAAAGAAATTTCTCTGGGAAAATGTCTCTTTTTAATTAATCCCTAGAAACTTATGTAGAAACAGGGGGATTTGGGGGTTTCAGCAACAGCCAATTAGCCTGATAGAATGATATTTTGATTCTTAATACGTAGAAAAATATCAAACTGTTATTCCTTTTTTAAAAAATTGATTTATGCCCAGACGGAACGTGGGGGTTGTATCTCTCGAGCTGGTGTGACGCTGTAAAAATTTAATTAAAATTTAAGGAGGGGGGAACATTTTAATTGGATAAAGGGGGTTAGTGGAAAATGGTTATAAATTTTAAATTTTTGGTTTGCGTGTCTAAAACTGCCCGAGGGACCAGAAGGACCCCTGGGGATTTGACCCCTGAAAGGGCTGGATGAACTGGATTTTCCAAAAAGGGGATGATCACCCCCATAAAAAACCCGGGGAAAAAATTGGGGTTTTATAAAATCCGGGGGTTTAATCTGGTTTTTTTGGACATTTCCAAGTGTGATTTTCCTGGAAATTTTTTGGGCCCTTTTGGGGGGAGCCTGAAACCCTTTTCCAGGTCCAGGTTGTGGTCGTTAAATTTTTGGTTTTCCGTATAATATCCCATTTTCCTTTTTAAAACACTCCCAAATTTGATGTTTTGGGTTTTTGCAAATTTACCGTGAATAGTTAGTGTTTTTTTCCCCTTTTGTACCCTATTTCAGTGTGGGCCCAGGAGTTGGGCCCCGGGGGATGGATGAAAAATAAGAAAATAGGGATAGACCCAAAAGAAGGGCCCCGGTTTTAGAAACCGAAGCTGTTTAGTTTTTACAGTTGATTGTTTTTCCCGGAGAGTCCCGGTTGATAGGACCGTTAGCTTGTTTTATATTAAAAGGATGATTGAGTTTTTGAGAATATTAAAAATGCTGCCGACCCAGGGATATTTTTATGGGGGGGGGGAAAAGTTTTTGGGGTTTAAAATCGACAAAATTTTAAATTTAATTTGTTCTGTTTTTTACTGGGTAGCGGACGGGAAAAAGGGGGTTTTTAATTTATTTTACTTGGGCTGTGTAAATTTTTTTCATCATTTATCCCCTTTGTCTTATCTCAGTGATTTATTTGAGTAAATTTTTTTGAAAAAGGCTGAAGGTTAGAAAGCAGCTTTCGGGTTCCCCAGCTTCTTTTAAGGGGGGTTCCCAGTGGGGGCTGACTTCACTTTTCTCTCGTTTGGGGGCGTATTGAAAAATTATAGGTCAGTTTTAAAGTAAAAGGGGTTTTTGGGCCCACTCCCCAAGCTGAGTTGAAGCCCCGAAGGGGAAAAGTGGGTAATATATGTCGGACTTAAAAAAAAGTTAAGGGAAAAATTTTCTCAAAAGTTTTTGCAAAAGTGTTTTAAATTTTCAGGGGGGTTTAACAAACCCTAACTGTGGGGGAGGGGCCTTAAAAAAATTGCAGGGGCATTTAAAATTTAAAAGGGTTTGGTTGGGGAAAAACAGGTGTTTAAATTGCAAGTATAATTACATTGAAATTAAATTTGCAAAAAATTAAAAGGATTTGGGATGAATGAATATTTTTAAAAGGGAAAGTGAGCTTGCTGCCATTTAAAGAGGGGAAAATTTGGCGGGGAGTTCCAATTGTTGTAAATAAAAAATTTTTCCATTAACGTAAAATTTTTCCCGGTAGATTGTGGCGGGGAAAGTAAAAACACAAACCCCACCTTGTATTATTTCATTTCCGGAAACTCCCAGTAAAACCCCTCAGAAAACCCCCCATACTTGGAAGCCATTTTAATAAAATTTCCTAAAACCCCCTTATTTTCCCGGAAAAGGGGCTTTCTTTTTTTTCCCCTGCCCCTTTTCCCACTTTCGGGGGGCCTTTATTTGTGCCCCAAAAAAATCCAAAAAAACCCCGGAATTTCCGGGGTTGAAGTTGAACGCGAATTTGTAATTTTAAATTCCCTACCCCCCTTCTCCTCTGGGTTTTCACTTTTTTATGTAATGAAAAAAACATTGTTTCGCAACTGGTGTAAAAAAAGTCGTTCCCCACCCAAAACTGCAACACCTAAAAAAAACACCACCCCCAGCCGAAACCCATTTTCCCCTTTGCTTTCCCTTAGGACACCTTCTTTTTGGGCCTTTTTGACTTTCAATGAAACTGGGGGGAAAAGAAGGGAGGGGACAATTTCCCCTTTTGCTACCGGGGGGCCAGGACTCGTTCGGAAACCCAAAAAATTAAAGGATTCCAGTATTTTTCCTATTATCAAAGGCACACAGATGCTGCTTTGGAGGGGGAAACTTTACTCAGAACACCTGCTGATTTCCCTTGGGGACATCCCAGAGGCCCCTTATAAATCAACCCCCAAAAAAACACAGTAAACCCGTTAAAAGCCCCAAAACAAATTTCGTCCCCCCCTAGGGGGGTGGAATTTTCTGGATTTTTAAAATTGAACCCAAAAATAAACTGATTTTTTTTGGGTCCGTTCTTTACCTAAAATTTGGGAAACAAAACCCCTTTTACCTTTCATTGGGGGGGAATTGTTTTTTGAGGATATTGGGCCCATTTGGGTAAATCCTGCAAATGGCCTTCTGCGGGCATGTGGTTTTGGCCTTTAACCCGGCCCCAAAAAATTGTTGCCCCCACGGGGGTTTTGAGAGATACAGAAAGGCCTATGAAAAACCCCCAGTTTCACTTTTCTGGTGGTTTTGGCCTTTTTCCTTGTCCCTATTTTGTCATCAAGCGGGCAGATTTAAAACGGGGGATTAAATTTTTCTTTTGTGTTGGCCCCGTATATAATAAGTACCCCTGACAATTGTGTCAGCGGGGCTGAAAAAAACTAAAACATAACGTATTAAAAGGGGCCCCCAAGCGAAAAAGTTCCAATCGTGCCCATCCCCCTCATTTTTGGATCTTTTGGGGTTTCCCCCCCTTTTGCATTTTTTCAGGCCAAAATTCCGCATTTTTGAACAACCCAAATTTCCAGTCCCGGGAAATAGGGGAATTTTTTGGAAATAAAAAGAGCGGGGCCAAATGTCTAAAAGCCTTTTGTGGCTTCTTTTTCCCCATATCCCTTTCCCAAGGAAACCCTGCACCCTTGTTAAGGAGTATAACCTGGTTTCCGCTAAAAATTACACCACTTTTCCCCCCACTACCGGGCCCCGACTTTCATGGACTTACCCCCAGACGGCACCCAAAAAACAATACCCCCTGCACCATGCCCTTTCTCAGCATGGATTTTTTTTTCTTTCCGGTGCTCCCTTTTTTATCCTTCGCGGGCACAATTCCCCCGGGTTTCCCAAACCTTTCTATTTTCCCTTTTAAAACCCCTGAAAAAATTTAATTTTTACTAACCCAAATCCCCAGACCCTGGGGAAAAACCCTAGGGCTTTTTACCGTGGACCCGGGCAATACGGGATTCTGCTCTTGAAAAAAAATTTTTACCATTTTTCCAGCATAAGGCTGAAGTTTATTTTTGGGTTTTATCATAAAATTTAAGCTTAAAGGAAATTTTTGGGAATAGTGTTACCCCTCGGGGGAAGGTTTTGCCGGGTCTTCATTCTTGGGCGGGAAACGTTTTGGTTTTTGCCCTCATTTCAATATCTTAATTTTACTAAGAGTCCTATAAAACCTTTGGGGTAATTTTTTTTTCACGGATTTTGCCTTATTCCGGCCCTTGGTTTTGACATGAACATAAAGCTCCCCAAAATCCTTTTTCAGGGTTTTTTATAGGTTTACAAAAACCCTTTGGGGATTTTTTAAAACTTTTGAGGAAAATATGAGGTTTGGAAGCAATTTTTTCCATTGCAAAGGCACGTGTTTTTGTTTCCCTCAGTTTTTTAAACCCCAACAGTTAAAAAAGGTTTTTCTAAGGTGCCCCTTTTTTCAAAGCTCCCCCCGGGACTCATAAACTCGCCAAAACCCCCATATTCTAAATCAATAAAAGGGAAACTTTTTCCCGGGGGTTTTAACCCACAAAACCCCTTTTCGGAAAAAGGGTTTTGGGGTCATTTCCGAGGAACCCCTGGCGAACTGGGAAAAAAATCGGGAAACTTTTTTTTTTTTATGCCAAAGGCCGGAAATTAGGAGGCCCTTTTGCCGAAAAAGTCATGAGCCCAAAAAAAGGGGAATCTTGCTCCCAAATTGGACAGAAAACTCCCGCAAAAACCCTAAAGGGTTTAATAAATTTTAAAACCCCAGTATAAGTTTTTGGTCCCAAACCCTTTAAAGTTTTCAATAAAAAGCACAACGCAGTTTTCAGTCCTAAAATAATTACCCTTTTCTTTTGGTTTCTCAATTTACCAATTTAACCATAGTCAATCCCAAACAATAAAATCCTCAAGATGTTTCTTTCCCCCCTTTCCCCCTCACGCAAATTTTAGGGTTCTTTTCCCTTTGGTTTCGGAAAGCCTATGTCTCCCGTTTTTCTCCGTGTTCAGAGAACACCATTTCTTATTTCTTTTTTGGGACCCTGTTAAACCGTCAATTTAAAATTAATGGCCACAATTTTCCCTTTTCCCTTTTGAAAGGACACAGGTACGCCGATGGTTCTGAAAACCTTTGGGAAAATTCCACTGGAGTCTTTCTTTCCCCTGTTTTCATTTCATTGCTTTGGGTGGGGGTTGGCGCCCAAAAAACCGGGATCTTTTAAAAACCCTGTCCGGTTGGACAACACGGCGGGCTGCCCAGATACTGCCCTCCCCTACTTCCCCAACAAAATTCTCCTGGGGGGTTGCCCCTTTTTTTAAATAAAAGAGAACGAAATAATTTTCTTTATAATTTTTTCGGGGTGTTTTTTGGATTTTGAAAACCCCTTTTCCACATAAAGGGTAACTTGGTTCTTCAGAAATTTTCCTGCGTTTTTTATTTTTTTTCCACCACTTCAGGGCCCAAATCTGAAATTTTGGGCCAAAAACCATATTTTTTTTAAACCCAAGGTCCCTTTTAAACCACCTATTTCCCACGTTTTTTGGTTTTTCTCCCAATGCATTCTTAAAATTTGTCCCATTGCCGGCACGGGAAATGGTTTAAAACCCAAAAAAAACTTTTATCCTACAAGTTTCCGGCTTGGGAAATCCCGGACTACTCACCCCTTTAACCTTTTCCCCTATTGAAAAATAGGGCCCACGCTTTGGAGTTTGGACGGGAAATATGGGTGAGCGTTATGAGCCCTCTTTTTTTCTTTTTTGAAAGTTGGATCCTTTTGGAGATTGGCCCCTACTTGCCTCAGGGCTGTTAAATTGCTGAAAATTTTTCTTGAAAAAAAACTCAAGAAAATCATTTTAGGCCCCCGCCCAATTTTTTTCCCTCCTCATGACTGCAAGGGACCCTAAAACAGTTCAGAAACTCATCTCGTAAGTAGTGCCCCCTCCATAAAAAAAAATGTTTTACTGATCCCTTTGAGAATGTCACCTTAAAGAGTTTGTATACTTTTAAACCCCAAGCCATCGGGTTTTCCTTTAAAGGGGGGGAAAGTGAAGAGGGGAAGATCAGTTCCCCAAGAAAAAGACCGACTCCCGGAAAAAATTTTTCTTCCCTTTTGCCCTCCCTTTTGAACAAATGGGGGAAAAAGGGACCTCCCTTTTTCCTATTTGTCTCTGTTTAAAATTTGGGAACCAGACTTGTTTTTCTTCCAGAGATTCGGATCCAAAATATCCCGGATGATAAAGGAAAATTTCCTTACGGGAAATTTGCTGTTTTTTACCTTGCAAAAAACCCTTGGGAAGGCTGCATTTTTACCTTCGAGAATTTTGCCGAGAAAAGCTGAACTTTTGGGGCTTTAAAAAGGGAAGTTTTTGAAAAGTCGCTAAAGGGGGAAAGACTGTAAAACTTAATAAAGCCTACGGGGGTTACGAGTAGCCTTGTTTTTGGGCCCTAAAGGGGGCCCCTCCCGGGGGTTTCCAGAAGCTAGGGGGGAAAATGCTCATAAAAGAATCAAGAAAGCCGTTCAGAGGGTTGAGAATGCTCTCTTTTGCCAGTTTAAAGTGGCCATTTTTGAAGACAAGGCCCATGGAAGAATAGAGACAGGGGAAAAGAAAAAAGGGGCAACTACAGAGCAGATTGGGGGTTGTAAAGGCCGCAGCTCTTTTCCCTAAAAGTTTCAAGAGGAGGGCAGGAGGGGCGGGTATATGTGCTGCCAAAAAGAAAGAGCAAAAAAGAAGGAGAAGGTGAAAAAGAAAGGAAAAGGGTTGGAGAAAAAGGAAAAAAGGAAGGTGAGAAGAAGAAAGAAAAAGGGAAAAGAAGGAGGAAAAGAAGAAGAGAAGAACCGAGTCCCAAGATGCATTGAATTTTTCCAGGTTTTTAAATTTTTGGCCCAAATTCAACTTGAATAAGCCCAAAGGAAAGAAATGTTGGGAGGAAATTGGGAGCAGAGTTTAAACCCAAGATTTGGATTCTAGGGGAAAGACAATGTTTTGTTTCCCAAAGGGGGTTTATATACGGCTTTTGTAAAATGGGTCTTGGTACTACCCACAGGGGAAAACAAACCCAGATGATTTCTTCAATAAAACAAGATTTTCCCTAGCCCCCGGGAAATTTACCCACCTTTGGAAAGAAAAACCTATGTGGGAAGTTGTGAAATATGAAATTACTTGAAAACCAGAAGGCCCTTGCTGCCCCCCAAAGGGAAGAAATTTGGGAAAAACCACTTACTGTACCCCTTTCCCAGCGCACCCAGAGGGCCCAATTAAATTTTAACCCAAGGTAAAAAAATAGAAGTATGTTCTATTTGGTGGGGGAAATTGTTCTCGGAGGGCCCGGGACCACCTCCCCAAAGGTTCCCAAAAATGACTCCCAAAAGAACACCGTAAAAAAACTATTGACGGGGAAATTGGTAGGCGATTGGGACCCCTGGGTTTATTGAATTGCCCAAGGACCTGTTTGCATTGCAGAAGAAACCCCAGAGTTTTTGGAAACTATTTTGGAGCGGGTTTTGGCCCTTTTCCCCAACTTCCAAAATTTCCCGAATCAGTGGAAAAATTTGGAAAAAGAAAAAATTGAAGCCATTGAAGAAAAAAATTTGAAAGTTTAGAAAGGGAAACATCTTTTCCCCCGGGGGCCCCGACACCCTTTCCCTTTGCACTTATTCGCAGAAACACCCTGGGCCCCCCCAAACCGGGTCTCACCCTTATAAAATTATTATTCTCGGCCCCCCCGGATTAGGAGGGTTTCACCCACAGAAATTTTGGTGCAGGGAATGATACCCTTTGTTTTTTTATTTTTTAAAAGTTGTGTGTGAATTGAAAAAATAAAATCCCTTTAGTGTTCTCCTTTTTCCAGATCCAGCTTGATCAAAGCTACATTCTGGTGACTTCATGTGGGTGCAGAAACACGTCAGAGATTTTCGGGGAAGCCCAGATTTAAAGGGGCCCAAACCCTATTTCCCCTGGGGGTCCCCAAACCCTCAGTGAAATTTTGAAGGAAGCCCCAAAACCGGGGGTGTGCTTCACACTGAAAGGGAAAGTAATTAGGGCCTTTTTTACCCTTTCATTGTTTTTTTGTTGGATGTTTTGAAAAAAAAGGGGCAAGGGGAAAACCCAAGGGGGGTGTCCTTGATAAATTTTAAAAGCTGGGGATAAGGTCAAAGCAGGGTTTGAAAAAATTAGCCAAAAATAAAATTAAAACAAAAGTGTGGACGGGGATAAATTGCATTACTAAAAATTAAACCAGAGGTTTGTTTAATTACCCTGAGATCCCCTTACAAGGTTTATAGTGAACAATTAAGCACCACCTCCATCAGACTTTCCAGATTCACTTGAGGGTTATGAGTTTGTAAACAACCCCTTTGGATTTTTTTGGGGGGGGGGGAACTGCTCGAGGTGGCACCAAAGGGTCTTTGGGGTTTAAAGTCTTTCCTTCCATCAAAAGGTTGGGGAAGATCCCAAACGGTCGTTTGGGTTTTTACGCCCCCTTGGAGAAAAGCCTGACGTGGTTTCAGGGGGGTTCAACCCCCGTCCCCTTTTCCCCCTTTTTTGCGGGTCAAAGGAGGGGGGTTTTTTTACCATTCTTGCTCGTTTGGGGAAAACAGATCAACATCATTACGCTTAGGGGGGAGCTTTTGAACGATTCTGTGTTTTTGGGGGGGGACTGTAAAGTTATTTTTTAAAGGAAAAAACATAAAAAGTTTTTTTCATCTTAATATTTTTTTTTAAGTCATCAGTTTAGTTTGTTTTAAAATGTTTTTAAATGTTTTACCCCTTTATCAAAAAGTATCAGAAAACCCTTTTCACACGCTTTATTTGGGAAAACTTTTTGCACTGTCTACTTCAGAAAAGGAATTATATCAAAAAACCAAAAAAATTTTCCCCTCTTTTGGAATGTTCTTATCTTTTTAATGCCTAGCCCCCTTATTAGTACAGGGGACTATGGGGTTTTTTCAGCAACAGCCAATTACCCAAATTTGATAGAATTATCATTTGATTTTTTAAATTTACGTGGGAAGATATCCCAAAATGTTACTTCCTGTTAATAAATAAGGGTTTTTTGCCCCCGACAGAATGTGTGGGTTGGTTTTCTTCCCCGAGTTTGGCTGTGGGCAGCTTTTTAAAAATAATTTTTAAATTGTAGGAGACATTTAATTTGGGTAAAGGGGTTTGTGGAAAAAAAACTTTACCCCTAATTTTTTCATTTTTAAAAAATGAATTTGGGTATACGGCCCCAACTGAAAAACTTTTTTCCCGGGGGGGGAAAATTTTTTTCCTCCCCCCCCGTCTAGGGACTTTGGGGGCCTTTTGAAAAGCCCCGTACCCACTCTTCCCCCCCCCTAGGAAAATTTGTACAGAGGTGGGGGGGCAGTTGGGGGGTGGTTTCTGGAAAAGGGGAGGATTCTAAGATATTTGTGTCCAAAAACTAACCGGGGAAAAAAGTGGCCCGAAGGGGAAGTATCATGGCGGTTGGACCGGATTTCAGAACAAAAAGGGGGAAATCAATTTTACCTGTAAAAGGGGGTGTACCTTTTGAGTCACAAGAGTCATTGCACTGTAATATTATATGTCTGTGGGCACCAGAAACCCCTGGGATTACTACAATACGGTGAATTTTTGGAATTAATTTGAGTCAAAACAGAGCCCGTTTACAATGGTATCTACCACTATGTGGTTTAAATGGAAAGTGGTAATTTTTGGTCTTTGTATATTGATCTTTATTTCCCGTGTTGTATAAGGGTATTATTTTGCCCCCATGTGGTCATTAAATTTTTGGTCCCGGGGTTTTGGCGGTTTTTTCAGGGCCGGCCCACCCAAAAGGGTTTTCAAAGGGGGCTCAGGCTTCTCTAGTTTTTGTCCCTGGAACAGGGGGAGGGACAAAAAGGTAAAAAACAAGAAAGGGAGAATATAAAGTCAGTTAAGGGTTGCTGTTGTGTTGGCCCCATAATCAAAATCCAATGGTGGACCCAAGGAAAAAGGGGAAAAGAGAGAGTTGTTTATTGCTTTTTTGGGGTTGGGAAAGATTTTTGTAGGAAATCCCAAGCATTTCTGCAGGTAAATTCAGAGCAACAATTCCACTCCAAATTTTGGGATTTTTGGGATTTTAAATATGCGGGTTTCAGAAATTTTTCTGTGAATTTTCAGCTTTTACACAAAAAATTTGGGAGCTATATAGATTTAGGGAACGATCTATGGCAAGAGTTACCCAATCAGCGATATCATTTTGCCTTCTTTTTAAGGAAGGTCTTGATGCTGTTGTTAAATTGATTCCTCTAGCCACCAAGGTTCTCTGGCCTCACCTTAGCTGGGAATAGAGAAACAATCTAGGAAGGTGGTGGTCGGGCATTCTGATGCAATGCACAGAAATGGACCAGCATACTCTGCAGATCCTAAGAGAGAAAGACATAATATATTAATTCTTTCAAAGTGTATTTCTGTAATATATAATATTCAAGAAAATCTGAGGGATCTTAGATCACATTTCTATCAAAATTGTGAGGGCCCATCTTCCAATGGCAAGGTGACCTCAGTGGGAGACCTGTTCTAAATCTCACCTCTGTTGTTGCCTTTCCACTTTTCTCTACACTTTTCGGGACAAAAGGGTCCCCAGTTATATTCTGTTCTGATTAAAAATAGTCTATGTGGATGGGTGAAGTGCACAACCAAAGTGGAGGCAGCCACCTCCCCGCCCCATGCAAATAATCCCCAAAAAAACTTACCTTCCAAAATTGTGAAATTAAAGGCTGTTGTTAATCAGAACAGATTACACCTAGAACTTTTGTGCTTTGAAAAGCATGGAGGCCTAGAAAGGCACCGACTGAGGTAACATTTGAAATAGATCCCCATCTGAACTGAGGCCATCTTGTCGTTGGTGGATAGGCCATCACAGTTTTCATGTGCGCCTCAGATTTTCATGTTTATTGCTTATAGCAGAAATGCAATTTGAAATAATGAATATATACATTGTTTCTTAGCGCCTGCACAGTGTCATTGGTCTGTGTTATGTATGTTTGCATGTGCACCTGTGCCCTAATTTTCACAATTTTTGGGGGTTTCTGATGCAACAGCCTATCCAGTGGAGTTGGTTTTGCAAGATAATGGATTCAATACTGGTCACGTTTGCTCTAGTAAGGTGAGATGTCACAGCTCCCCTCTCTCTCGTTGCACACTGACTTCTTCCCAGGCCACAGAGCATGCCTAGAAAACTCTCCTATTGACATCAATAGGTCTGCTCCATGAAGCTGCTGTAAAGCATCTCTTTAAATGTTGTTAAAAGCAGGTCAGGCAAGAGGGCCGCCCCCATAATCATATACAGACAACAGAAAAAATCTATAATCGGAGAATGAAAACATCTCAGAAGAAAAGATTATGAATCAGTATCTTGTAAGTGCTCTGGACAGGTAACAGGAAGCCATCACAAAGTCTTTATTGAATGTTTGCTGAGTAGTAAACTTTAGGCACTTGGTGGAGCCATAACTTACTGCTGTGGTATTTTGTAATGGTAGAGGGTAGCCCCTCAAAGGTTGCAGTAGGTCAGTATGTGGACAGAATCTCCATGGTATCTCCTGCAGTAGTTGGAGACCCCAAACTTTGGAAAGGTTTTGAGTTACAATAAAAATGTTTTTTTATTTTTAAAGACTGCGTCCTCTTTGCCCCGAAGTCTTTACACATTGCTTCACCTTAATACAGGTGAAAGTCAGCATCCACTTTAGACATAAACATACTTGGTGGGCTTATGGAGCATCAAATGATGTCCATACCAGGTGGAGGATAGGTCAATAGTGAACGAAATTATTCTATAAACTTCAAGTGTTGGTATCACTAAATGTGACCTGCAACTAAAAAGCTTACTGTGCCTCTCCATATGTTTCTATCCATCAAATGCTTGTGCCACTGTTGTGACAGAAATAAAATCTCCCTTTTAGCCAATGCTTTGCAATTGTTTCTTAAAGGGGAATCCATTAACTACCTCCTGCAATCACATGTTGTGCCAAGAAGCCTGCTCAAGTATCATGAGTGGAGAGGGCCTGAATCCTTCCACTGAGCAGTAGTACCACTAAATACTGTAGACTAAAGAGGCCAAAAGCCTAAGAAAAGCTGCACGGCAAGGTCTTTAAGTAGTTCAGAGCTTTAAGAAGATAGACAAGTGCCAGTGAGAGCTACTGACAGTGAAAAGAGTATTGTATCGGTGAGAGGCTACACAGCAAATAATGAGGGTCATCACCAAGTAGAAGACACATAGTTGATGGTGAGTAAAAGTGAGAGAGACTGAGAATTTTTTAGATGATAGATAGATACTTCGATACATAGGTAAATAGATAGATATGAGATAGATAGATATGAGATAGATAGATATGAGATAGATAGATATAAGATAGATAGATATGAGATAGATAGATAGATAGATAGATAGATAGATATGAGATAGATAGATAGATATGAGATTTATTATTATTATTATTATTTATTTTAGAGCGCCATTAATTCCAGGGCGCTGTTACATTTAAGGGGAATTACATACATAACAAATGTTGAACAAATATACAATGGTGACAAAAATGACTAGTAACTGAAACAGAGAGGAAAGAGGACCCTACCCGCGAGGCTTACAATCTACACGGAAGAAGGGGAGAGACAGAAGGTGTGGGGCAGACATGCTTGCGGGCCGGTGTAGTGGTGTTGGGGTTAGTGTGGGTTGTAGGCTATCCTGAAGAGATGGGTTTTCAGGTTGCTTTTGAAACTGGTGAAAGTTGGAGGAGGAGTCTGATGTTTTGGGTTAAGGAGTTTCCAGGTGTGGGTGAAGCACGGGGAGAAGTCTTGGAGACGGTTATGTGAGGAGCTGATGAGAGGGGAGCAGAGGAGAAGGTCCTGTGAGGAGCGGAGATTGCGTGAGGGGAGGTATCTGGAAATTATGGCAGAGATGTATGGAGGGGAGAGGTCGTGGAGAGCCTTGTAGGTCAGGGTTAGTAACCTATACTGAATTCGCTGGGTAATGGGCGGCCAGTGCAGGGATTGGCAGAGGGGAGAGGCAGAGGAATAGCGGGGAGAAGGTGAATCAGACGGGCAGCAGAGTTGAGGATGGATTGGAGGGGAGCGAGGGTGCTAGCTGGGAGGCCACCAGAGAAGGATGTGTGCAGTAGTCGAGGCGGGAGATGAAGAGGGCGTGGACTAGCGTTTAGTAGTGTCAGAGTTGAGGAATGGGCGGATGGTGAAATATTTTTTCAGGTGGAGGCGGCAGGCAGAGGTTGAGGGCTTGGGTGTGCGGTTTGAAGGTTAAGAGGAGTCCAAAGGTTCCCAAGGCAGGGACGTGGTGGGGCTGGTGAGAGGGTGTGGCCATTAACGTGATAGAGCAGATAAGGCGGAGGGAGAGAGAGGAACGGTGGAAAGATGATGAGTTCGTTTTATCTACTTTTAGTTTTAGCGATGGGAGGAGAAGAAGAGAGGATATGGATGATAGGCATTTTGGGATCTGGGAGAGAAGAGAGATAATATCAGGACCGCAGAGAATAAAGCTGGGTGTCGTCCGGCGTAAGGTGGTAGTTAAAAGCCATGTGAGGCTATGTGCTGACCCAGACCAAGAGTGTAGATAGAGAAAGAGGGAGTGGGCCCAGGACAGACCCCTGAGGGACACAACAGGAGAGCGGGTGGGAGGAAGGAGGTGAGCAGGTGTGAGAGACACTGATTGTTCCGTTACAGTGAGGTATGAAGAGATCCAGGAGAGGGCCAGGTCGTGATGCCGAGGGAGGAGAGGGATGTGTAGCAGGATTGAGAGTGGTTCACCGTGTGTCAAAGGCAGCGGAGGGGAATGGTCTAGGAGGAGGAAGCACATAGTGAGTGGCATGAGAGCTTTAGCCAGTTACTAGGTCATTGGTGGATCCTTGGTATAGGGCAGTTTCAGTGGAGTGGTTGGTGTCGGAAGCCTGATTGGAGTGGGTCAAGGAGAGAGTTGGCAAGAATAGGTGGGAGGACAGTTGAGATGAGTGCTGTTCAGGAGTTTGGATGCAAAAAGGAAAGCAGCGAGTATGGGGCGATAGTTGGACAGTGAGGACGGGGTCGAGGAGATGGTTTCTTAAGGATAGGTGTGATGGGTCGCATGTTTAAATGAGGAGGGAAGATGACCAGCGGTTAGTGATAGATTGAAAAGGTTGGGTGAGGGTGGAGATATAAAACTGGCTGAGGGTTGGGATGAGGTAGGATGCATAGTGGGTCAAGGTTACAGGTAGTTGAGGTTGGATATTGGGAAATAGGAGGGGAAATGGTTATCGTGGACTAACGTGGGAAAGCAGGTTATGGAAGTGTTCACAGGGGACTGTGTCAGGGTGAGGGTGGGTGGTGCGATGGTAGGGGTTATAGAGGTTGGTGTAGTGAGGTTTGTGGGACTGAGGGGTCACACTTTCTCTGAGAAGATTGATTTATGTAGAAATGAGTGGAAAAGTTGTCCGCTGATAGGAGAGAGAGATGGGGTGGGAGGTTGCAGGGGGGGCGAAGGAGAGAGTTGGAAGGTGTTGAATAAATGTCTGGGGTTGTGAGACAAGGAGAGGATATGAGTATTGGTGAAGTAATCCTGTTTTGGCGCCTGGGTGTGCAGACTTAAATGTGTGTAGCGATTGTTGTATGTGGTGAAGTCGTCGGTGTGAGTGAGTTTTCTTCAGCGGGCGTTCAGCAATTCTGAAGCTCGCCCTCAGATGATTTGTGGAGTCTGTGTGCCAGGGTTGTCTGTTGAAGTTACGGGTTCTGTTGTGTGTGAGAAGGAGCGACTGAGTCAAGGGTGGTGATGATTGTGTGGTTGTAGAAAGTGGTGCTCGGTCTGGGTTGTAAGTGAGGATCTGGTTAGAAAGAGGTGCAAGAGAGTCAGGAGAGGTAGTGTTGTGGGTTGAGGTTTTGTAAGTTCCTGCGGGGGTGCACTAGATGTGACGGTGAGGAGGAGCAGGTGGTAGTGGGGGAGAGTTGGTGGAGAAGGTAATCAGGTTGTGGTCAGATATGGGGTGAGGGGAGTTTGAGAGTAAGATAGGTGGGCAGAGAGGGGTGATAGATGAGGTCCAGCATGTGTGCCGTTCTGCTGTGGGGTGGCTCCCAGTGGTCCAATGGAGAGGCCAAAGAAGGAGGAGAGTGAGAGGAGTTTGCTGGCAGCTAGGGAGGTGTTGCATCAATTGGGATGTTAAATCTCCCCAATGACAATAGTGGGGATGGGGGTAAGTGGAAAGAAAGTGGAGAAGCCAGGAAGAGAATGTGTCGAGGAATGGCAGTGGCAGGGGCCTGGGGGGGCGGTAGACACACCGCCACTTGCAGGGTGGAGCGGTGGTGTCGAATGCGGGACAGAGATGCAACCTTCAAAAAAGGAGGGGAGGGTAAGGGAGGGTAGAGGAAAAGTATGGGAATCAAAAGAGCAGGTTATCAGATAGGGAGAAGGCCACACACCCTCCATGCTTGTTACCGGGGCGGGGGAGGTATGGGAAAGTTGGAGTACCGCCAAAGGAGAGTAGCGGCAGGGGAGACAGTGTCAAGAGGGGAGTAAGCCATGGTTTCTTTAGGCAAGGAGAGTAAGGAAGAGTAATTTGTGAGAGATGAAATAGGTCGGATATGTTGGGAGTTGTTAACATACAGACCGGTGGGTTCCAGAGAGCTCAAGGGAGAGAGGGAGGAGTGAGCTGGGATCAAGGGGAATTGTTGTTTATCGGTTGAGAGGGTATACAGAGTTGTGTAGGGGTGGATCTGTTGGCAATGCTAGAGACAAATAGTGGGAATGTGCTGTGGAGGGCTGGGTTAGGAGATATGTCCCCAGCAGCAGGAGCAGCAGTGAGAGGGCTGAGCAGGTGGGAGTAGGATAGACTGTATTTAGCTTGGGTCTGTTTGGTGCTGAGGTTGTTGATTGTGGGTAAGAGGTTGGTGTCAGAAGTCAGATTAGTGGGAAGAATGCAGGGTGAGATATAGAAACTCATTGCCCAGGCAAAGGGGAGTGGAGATAGGCAACTAGATTTCAGGAAAATGGGAGGTGACGAAATGCAGGAAGGAAAAGCATGGTGTGAGATAGGATTTAGCAGGCTAATAGCTGTAAAGAATAAGAGGAGGTGTTACCTTGCCATCCTTGTTCAATCCTTGTTGGTTTTGGGTTTTACGTCTCTGCCACTTAGAACCATGGCACTTTGAAAAGATGGGCACTGCGACCAAAAGTCACAAAAAGCGGACCTTAAGATGGATTTATACAGACTGGAATTCAGAATCACGACAGACAACAGTGGTGAAAGGAGATGGAGGGGTCGATCAGTTAATTTAGCAAAGTGAGGGAAACCTAGGGAAGTCAGATAACCAGGTGAGGAGTGTGCTGGCTCTAAACAAAACGCAGGGATGGGAGACGGGGGAGGTGACAGTGTTGGTGGATCACCAAATTATACACATAGAGAAGATGCACATCAAAGGAACTCACAGGAGTTGCTAGAAGGGGTAGGGGTTGTAGTTCACGAGATCGTACATACACAGTACAGTATTGTGAAACAAGGGAGTTGCTAGATGGGGGTTGTAGTGCACGAGATAGATACATACCTGTGAATAAAAAAAGGGGGTTATAGATCAAAAGGGGAAAGGAGGAATTCTTGAGCTGCATAAGGGTTTTGTTTAAGTTTTCCCATTTAAAAAACATGGCACTTTGAAAAAAGGGCACTGCCCAAAAGTCACAAGCGACCCTTAAGCATGGATTTATACAATAATATGAGAAGATAGAAGATATGAGAAGATAATATAATGATAGATAGAGATAGATTGATAGAATGAATAATGTTTTGAATAATAGTAATAGAAAAAATAATAGAAAGATAGTATAGATAATAGAAGATAGTAGTATAAAGATAAAAATTAAAAGTAGTAGTTGAAAGATAGATAATAGATAGATAATAGATATGAAAAATTTAATAAAAAATTTCTCTTAAAGGGAACTAAGGAAAAGGGAAATGCCCAAGTTAATTTAACCGGGAGAAAATTTACTGCCTTTAATGAGGAAAAAACTATGACTTCTTGTTTAACACTCTAGAAAAAAGACTGGCTCAGAACACAGCATAAACCGGATATTTGCTTCTATCACAAAAAATTGTCTAAACTTATCCCAAAAGTTTAAAAGCATTGAACTGCCTTCCCTTTTTGAATGACACTTTTTTTTGCTGAATGGAATTGCTGTGTACAAACTTGTTCCTATTCTCTTATGAAAATGTTAATTGGAAAGAGATTATTTGGGAAAAACAACTAACAAAGGAAATAGGGAATTATGTGAGGCCTACAAAAGATGAACACAAAAGGTTTTCCCAAAAAAATTAATATAGAGTTACCAATAAATGGAAAATATGAAAAAAATTATTTTAGTAAAAGAATAATTAAACAGAAAAAGAATGTTGTTGAGAACAATAATTTCCACTAGTGATCTTATAGGGGCAAACAAAGCACCAAAAATAATAAGGTTAAAAGATTTGAATTCTCAAACTTTAAAAATACCCCCTAAATAAAAACTCGTTTTTGTCAATTCTAAATCCCAAAACCCAATAAATATAAAAAAAAAAACTAGTGAAATTAATGAGAAAAATAAACCTGCACTGAAAAAAATTAACCCTACACCATTAATTATAAATTTTTTTGGGTGCAAAACCAAAAACATCATAAACAATTAAAAAACAAGTGAAAAGTATGTCTCTAAACCTGGGGTATTTTACTTTACCGGCTCTAAAAATATAAAAAACCTTTAAAAGTACATCCACTAGGGTAGATTTTTAAAAAAAAATTGCACAAATTATTTCTAGGAAAAAATTAACACAAAACACTAAAGAAATGCACCTGATCGGGACCTGCTAGTGCAAATTCAAAAAAAAAATACTAGTATGCCCTGTGAATAAAAACCAGTTGTAAATAGGCTTTCACCAACTGTTCTTTTAATATTTTCAACACTATCTGTGAATGAAACCCCTAAAAACCTAAATGTTTTATCCATCAAGGGAATTGCAGAAAAGGAGAAATTAGAAAAAAATTTGATGAAAAAAAAAAAGAATACAATAAAAGAACATATAACGGGGACCCATTTTTTATCAGAACCATTTTAAACCAAAAATTATAAAACCCAAATTCAGTCCCAATGACCCCTTCTGAAAGAAGATTTATTAAATAGTTTCCCACAAAAAAAAACCCCCAAAAAAAAAAAAAAAGGGCCCCGTGCATCAAAAAAAAGGGGAACACCCAAAAATTAAAAAAAAAAGGTTCCATAAGGTTCCAGGGAGGAACCACGGGGAAAAAAGAATTTTAGAGAAAAAAAGTTGACACAAAACCTATGATATTGACATTTCCAAAGTGGGATTTTTAATTTTTTCAATTTTGTACTTACCAAACAGAAACCAATCTTTACTAAAGGTTTTTCTGTCCCACAAGATAGGATCAAACACTTTGAAATTTTTTATTTTTTTAATCATTTGGTTCGTAAAGACATTAACAAGACACTTTACATAAATCCGACATACGTTTTAGATGAGGGGAAAACGAAGGGTAAAAAAAAGGATTTTAAACCCAAGTCCAAAAAATTTTATCCCATAAATCCCCGGGACATTTATAAAACTTCTATGAATTAGTCTCTGATGAACTCCCAAAATTTTAATATAAAAAAACTAGATCTAATTTAAAAAAAAGATGAACAAAAAGCATTTAAGGGGTTTACAACTTACAATCGTTGTGATCGACAGCGGGTAAAGGGGGGGGCATAGTATTCTGAATTACCTTATTCCCTGAGGAAGCACTAAAGATTCTTTCTGACACTGCTTATTATACGGTCTGTGCACATGATTCCTTTTCTGAAAATACAACGTGAACTATATAAACTTTTTTGACAATGCATATTTGGGGGTTTAACTTTGAAAAAAATACAAAAATTTGTTTCTGTTTATCAGGGAACCTAATACCCCCT
Organism: Phyllomedusa bahiana; assembly: GCA_025379985.1. Classification (NCBI taxonomy): domain Eukaryota; kingdom Metazoa; phylum Chordata; class Amphibia; order Anura; family Hylidae; genus Phyllomedusa; species Phyllomedusa bahiana. The sequence continues at coordinate 35,448 of JAODAL010025772.1, read as the reverse complement.
TCTTTTACTATCTCCCCAAACTTCACAAGAATCGCAAAACACCGCCTGGTTGACCCATAATTGCGGGTATAAATTCCTCCACCAGCAATCTTTCTCAATTTGTTGACGCACATTTACACTTGTATGTAGTGGAATTAAGTAGCCACTTAAAAGACTCTGGACATCTTATTTCTCTTTTATCAGAACTCAAAATAGAGGATAATTGTACATTAATTACTTTAGACATAACATCACTGTATACTTATATTACATCATAGTCTTGGTTTAAAATGTGTTAAACATTTCCTGGAAAAAGATCCCTCCATAACGGAATCCTATAGGAATTTTTTACTGTCTTGTGTAAAATTTATTCTGAAAAACAACTATTTTAAATACGGGAGCGCCACCTACTGGGAGAGGAAGGCGACTGCAATGGGTACTAAAATGGCGCCTGCGATGCGAATCTGTATATGGTTCTGTTTGAAGAAACCTACATATTAATTCCAAATCCTTATAAAATTTAATGTTTTATTGTACAAAAGGTTTATTGATGACCTGTTTGTTATTTGGAAAGGTCCTGTTAATAAAATCCAAAAAATTTTATCTCACTTAAATTCAAATAATTGGGGAATTTCTTTTACAGCACATGTCAACCATCAAGAAATAGAATTTTTAGATCTAAAAATCTCTACTAGCAGCAATGGTTTTGTTACTTCTACTTTTTTTTTAAAGAAGTAGATACTAATAGTTTTATTAATTTTACTAGACCCCATTACAAACCCTGGTTAATAAATGTTCCTTATGGACAAATGAGAAGATTACGTAAAAATTGCACATAGAATGAAACATTTAAAGGCAATCTTCCTACTTGAAAAAAGGTTTTTGGAAAAACAGTACCCGAAAAATTAATAAGTGATGCTATTGAAAAAACTAAATTACTCACACAAAAAGACTGTTTAGTAAGTAAACGAAAACAGAACACTACTGAGGAAAACAAACACACTAAATTCGCTTTAATAACGCAATTTAACACTGCACATAGAAAAATTAAAACCATTTTACAGAGGCATTGGTACCTTGTTAAAAGAGACCCGTTTTGGGGCCACATAGCTCCTGAGAGACCTAATTTAGTCTTCAGAAGAGCACCCAACCAGAAAGGCATTTTAGCCCCCAGTCGTATTAGAGACCCCTTTTTCAAGGCTGATGATGTGGAATTGGAAGGGGTTTTTATGCAATTGTCCTGGCTGCCTTTGCTGTAAAAGTATATTGGAAACTAAAAAATTTACATCTAATATCACAAAAGAATCTTTTTTATATCAAATACCATCTAGATTGTAAAAGCCAATTTGTCATCTATTTAATACAATGTGTCTGTAAAATACAATATATAGGCAGAACTACTTGCCCCTTACACGTAAGGCCATGTTCACACGGCTTAAAATTGGACTTATTTCAGTCCGTAATTACGTGCCGGAGTGCGCAAATTACGGCTGGAATACGTCCCAGTCATTACGGTAATCCACAGTTCTCATAGAGAACTATGGATTACGTCTCCTCTCCCTGCTCGGCGAATACGCCGAGGGGGGAGATAATTGACATGTGAATTACCAGCAGCGTATACGCGCCGCTGGTAATGCAAGTCTATGGGCCGGCGAGGTGCCGGACCCCGCTCCCACCCCCCCAACCGCCCCGCCCCCGGCCACATGGCTTAATTGCGGGGCGTAATTACGTCCCGCAGTTAAGCCGTGTGAACCTAGCCAAAGATTAAACGGACATAGGGCCAGCAATAAAAAAGGGGATTTACGACAGAGTGTAGCCAGACATATTAGAGAAAAACATATACAAAATTTCTCTGTTATACAAATTATTCCTATTGATCAAATATCTAGCGATTGTCCCAATAGATTCCAAGTGCTCCAAAAAAGAGAAATCTATTGGATGTACAGACTGAAAACTGTACAACCGAATGACCATAACGAAATAGTAGAACTTGTACATTAAAGTAGCGACACATATTGAATGGTCAATATTTTTTTTTTTTTTTACTAGTAGCTACTATCTAGAACGGTTCTATTTTTCTGATAGAGTCTCGTGCAATTTCTTGATATGTAGATCGTTTATTGTATTATTTTAATTGGAATCTAGTAGATATATAGTATATTTATTATTTTTTATGTGTTTTTATGATATTTTTATTGGTGAATACATTTAAGATATGGCTTTTACCTCAATGCCTCTGTGTTGGGAGAACTCGATATGGATCTGTTTAAGTAGTTCCATTCCATGTTTCTCCCTTCATGGATTGGCATTACTCTGTTCATTTTGATTGACATACATTTTATCCAGTCTGAAACAATGTATCATGATAAATACCAGCAACTGTTCCTTCCTGTCATGCCTCTGATGAAGCGCCAGTTTGGGCGTGTAACGCGTAAGGCCTTGTATGTGTCCAATTGCTTTTATCTGGTGTTGCTGAGAAACCTCGCTCACTAGTTTTAATAAAGTTGAACAATTCACAAAATACTGAAGTGTCTAAGGGATTCATAGCGAAACGTGCGCCGCTATTCTTTCATTTTTTTGTTTTTACAATTTTCTAGATAGATAGATATGGGATAGATGAGATAGATAGATAGATAGATAGAGATAGATATGAGATAGATAGATAGATAGATAGATAGATTATGAATATATAGATATGAGTAGATAATAGTAGATAGATAGTAGATAGTAGATAGATAGATAGATAGATAGATAGATATGAGATAGATATGAGATAAATAGATAGATAGATAGATAGATAGATAGATAGATAGATAGATATGAGATAGATAGATATGAGATAGATAGATATGGGATAGATAGATAGATATGAGATAGATAGATAGATAGATAGATAGATAGATAGATATGAGATAGATAGATAGATAGATATGGGATGGATAGATAGATAGATAGATATGGGATAGATAGATAGATAGATAGATAGATAGATAGATAGATAGATATATGATATATAGATATGGGATATATAGATATGGGATAGATAGAAAGATATGAGATAGATAGATAGATAGATAGATAGACAGAGATATAAAAAAAATGGTGCATCCGGCGCACGTGTATATCTCTAAAGAACGCCAATGATGCAGGCAAATTTATTTAAAAGTTATCTGATTTATTTTAAAAAGCATGCAGAGGAGTTATCCTTCGCACGATTAATTGCAATTTATTGCCTCTGATGAAGCGCTTTGTGTAGCGCGAAACGCGTTAGATTTTTATCTGTTGTTTTTTAATCATGCGAAGGATAACTCCTCTGCATGCTTTTTAAAATAAATCGGATAACTTTTAAATAATTTCGCCTGCATCATTGGTGTTCTTTAGAGATATATACTTGCGCCAGATCCACCATTTTTTCTATATCTCTATACTGAGCTCAGTAAGGATTTACCCGCTGAAGGAACCAGGATCCAAGGCAGCCGTGTCAAGGGCCACGGACATAAGAACCCTGTATACGCTTATGAATGTTGTGCTTCTAAAATAGGTGCACAACTTCGCCAGGTGAGCACCAGTACTCTATTTAATACTGTGTTACTTTAATTTACCACACTATTTGTGCGCCCCCTTGTTTTTTTTCTTTTTCTCCCTAGATAGATAGACAGATAGATAGATATGAGATAGATAGATAGATAGATAGATAGATAGATAGATAGATAGATATGAGATAGATAGATATATATGAGAGATAGATAGATAGATAGATAGATAGATAGATAGATAGATAGATAGATAGATAGGGAAGAAGGCAGCACCGCCAAAGAACCAGGAGGTCGGGTGCAAATGCACAGAAAAACCCCATCACAGGTCAATAGTGAAAAAGGAAAGTCCGTTTGCACTCACAGCTGGTTGAAACGAAAAACTGCATGCATTATTTCATGTCAAAAGGCAACGTCTCAGCTCACTGAGAGCCTTTTTCAAGCGAGATAGATAGATAAACAGACAGGCAGACAGACAGAACGACAAACCGACAGACCGACAGACAGACTTACAGACAGACAGACAGGTAGATAGATAGATAGATAGATAGATAGATAGATAGATAGATAGATAGATAGATAGAAAGATGGATATGAGATAGATAGATATGAGATAGATAGATAGAAAGATGGATAGATATGGGATAGATAGATAGATACATAGATAGATATGAGATAGATCGATATGAGATAGATAGATAGATAGATAGATAGATAGATAGATAGATAGATAGATAATACATACATACATACATACATAGATAATATGAGATAGATAGATAGATAGATAGATAGATAGATACATAGATAGATAGATAGATAAATATGAGATAGATAGATAGATAGATAGATAGATAGATAGATAGATAGATAGATGATAAATAAGCAGAAGATAAAAGTTCATTCAAAGACATCATCTAAGCCCATACTGGATATCCTCCACCACACATGGTTAAAATAATGATTCATAGTATTCTGTAAGGTTTATTAACATCACCTCTCGGCCGTAATAGAACATAGATCTTTTCTCATGCTAAATGTCAGCAGTGTTCGAGGCAATTCACGCAGCCACTTCCAGGGCACAACACAATTCTTCAGTTCTCCAAAAATGTAAGTGAAAGGTCTGAGAGTTATTACAAACCTACTCAATCTCCCCGGCTTGTGCAGCAGAGCTCTGAAGTGGAAAAAGCTTTTCTTCTCCTGTTAAAGTTACCATGGAAGATGGAATAGTGACACCGGTGCAGTGGTCACTTATAACTGGTATAGCCATCAGTTTATCATCTATAAATACATCTGTTGCTGACATTCTTCTCAAGGCTTTTTTTGTTTTTGTTTTTTTTCGTATAGGGCAACGAGGCCAGAATTTTTTTAGTTTCAGTTTATTGAAAAAAAAAAATGTCACCTGATATCATACCTGCCCTAACTGCCGCCTGTGCATTTTACATGGACTGGCAGTAATGCAAAGGTACTCCCACATAACATACTAATAAAAATGAATCAAGTCAAGACAAAATATATTGCATGCATGTTTATTGTATTGGTCTAGATGAGTGTGGCATACATAATATGCATGTTTTAGATGATTTTGTACAGCCATATGCCTATGTGATTGTACATTCTGGCCTGTGCATGTGAAATGCACAAGCATCTGTTGGAGTATTCCTGAGGATTGCCCAAATCAACAAATTTCTCAACATTGGTCAAATCTTATTTGAAGCTACAACAAATGTTTAACGGCGATGACTGATAGTAAAGGGGAATCTTCTGATTTTTAAATTCAAATGGGGGAATTACTGTTTCTTCCTGCACTGTGGATGTTTACGCAGTGTGCTCAACAAAAGACATGAGCGGCGCAAGTGTTAATGTGTTATTAGTTAAATTAGATTGAGACAGTCTTTAACTATGACAATAAGACCACATTGTATCAGTAGTCAGTGCAGAAGTCCAAGTAACCCTAAAGGGTTCACTTACTTGTTTTTACAGCTGCATATTTTACAGTCATAGCTGGTAATGGAAACAATGAAGTTTTAGAGGCATTGGAGCCACTTGGTATCAGTGTAACCAGTTTCTGGCCATAGAATACCAGCGATGCTCTGCTGAGTTTATGGTTCCTTCAAATATAATTGAATCTAAATTTAATTTTAGGTGAATCTTTTAGGTTGAATCAGATTTGGTGCGGGGCTACATAAGGAGAAGAGTCTAAGGCACGTATGTCAAACTCATTTTCAGTGCGGACCACATCAGCCTTTTGTTTGCCCTTAAAGGACCATTTGTAACCATAAAACAGTATAATGTATTTACTTCTTAACATACTGTTATGTAACCCGAGACATCATGTGCACCAAATGGAAGTGTCCCAGAAGACTTTCTATGGTGTATGTAGATGTTATAAGATGCCACTTAATCACTAAGACTAAGATGTTCTATGAGGTTGTATAGCAGACTCCTTTAGCCCTAAGCGTCCTACTTTGGAGGGTGGCTAAGGTGTCTGGATAGGGCTATCAGAGCTTTTCCACCACCTGTAAAGTGTTGAATAAAGCAGTGTGGAGATGGACACCAGAACTCTGTACTTTAGATGGCACCCGCTCTCTGGGCACCCGCCACCTATGCCAAGCACTGGCTGTATCCTCTAGGAAAGGTGGAGAGCTGGTCCTTCTGCTTGTGGACCTGGTCCATCCTCACTAACTGTGTCTAAGTTCTTGTGCGCTACATAAATTGACATGGTATACCAGACTTGGGATTAATACACATGGTCTAAGGGCCCGGTAGTTTTCACCCTTTAACCCCCATACAAGGATCTGGACTTTACTGCACGGAGCCCTCAGGCCATTATCTTCGGCATAGTCTCTAATAGTTGATTTTATTTAGTGTGGTAATGTAGACAGTGGTCCTAGAGGCAGAAGGTTATGGTAGGCAGCAGGAAACTAGCAGAGTGATGACCAAAGAATATATATATATATAAATATATATATATATAATCGTAGGGACTCGCTCACGTTCAGCCACCATCTTGGGTCGACCCAGGGGGTATTCCGCTCTTGGAATACCGTCCTTTGGTAGAACGGTTGGCACTTCAACACATGGCACTTTGACACCGGGTTTTCTTTAAGTCTGGCCTCCACCAGCTTTATTCTTCAGCACAGTATACAGCATACAGAAATAAATGAAAACAAAACCATGGCCATCTGGCCACTTACTGCACATGCAGATTCCATCTCTATATGGGTTCTGGACCTAATGTCCAGTCAGAACAGTCAGTTTTACCAGCCTACACTGGTTAGCTTCTAGAGGTCAGCCACCTGCTACCTTCTGGGACAAGAGCCTCTCCTCAGCTCTTTAGTCGCTGCACTGCCAGCAAGCAAACCACAACCACTTTACACTTGCATGCCCATGCCTTTTATATCCCTCCAGAGACCTGTCCAAAACCTGGCCTGGAACATGGGAAGTAGACACCCACCCGACACTTTGTCTACTCCCGATAAGAGCCGACCCAGAACAACCAAAATAAACGTCTGCCAATCACGTAGTATGGCTGACAATACATATGGATGGCTCCTATCCCACCAAAGCCAGGTTCCCTTGGTGGCATGCTGCTTGTATGACTTCTGCCTAACTCTGCCTAGTGGCAGAAACAGACAACTACCCCTTACAGTACAAGAGCAATAAGTTTCATTGTGCAATGAGAGTTTCTTTTATATATATATATATATATATATATATATATATATATATATATATATATATATATATATATAAAAATAGGAAAAAGAGGCAGCACCTCACCAAATATCGGGTGCAAACTGGCAATAGACCACGTCACAGGTCAAAATTAATAACCAAGGAAAGTCCAATTGCACTCACAAAAAGATAAGATGAAAAATTAAAAGCCAAAAAGAAAGGACCGCGGCGCATGTACTTTTAAAACAGGGAATGCCAGAGGGTAGAAAAGTTTACTACAACTCTAATCTTTCTTTTTGGCTTTTATTTTATGTAATGCCACGGTAGTTAATCTGCACGTGGGACCCAGGACGCCAGGCTGCAGTACGATCCCAACTATACGTGGGTACTATTAAGCTATAACGAGAGTTGTGCCTCGGACCCTCTAGCACAACTGCAAGAGGTGAGTATACATCTACTCATCACCTATATATATCCTTTTTGAACGTTCTTCACTATTGTGCGCCTTTTGCCTTCTCTCTTTTTTTATATATATATAAGATGAAAAATTGGCGTGCTTTATTGCATGTCCAAAAAAGGCAACGTTTCGGCTCACTCAGAACCTTTCTCAAGCAAATAAAAGGTGGTTCATGTGGTGATTATATAGAACAGTGCTCATGAATATGTATGAATACAAATTAGCTATACAAAAATATAAACATAGCTTATAAGTGACAATCAAATATGTGATCAAAAATGACAATGTGATACAAAAATACAATCAAGTCAGGTAACATCAACCATATCAAATACAAAGTGCCATACAAAGTGAAAAAAATACAATTGTATAAATATACATAAGTATTGTGCAAAATATATTACCATATAGGAGAAAGGGGCAGGATGAGCTCCTCCTATCATAGATATACAATGTTGCCTCCCCGGGCAAAACAATGTGCGTCTCGGCGTCTGTAAGGAAGCACTGCGCATGTCCGGATCTGCGACATCGCGGGAGTATGCAGCGGAGACCCGCCGCATCTCGCGCATGCGCACTTGAACAAAGGAACCTCAAAACCATCTTGGATGATGGCAAGCCCAGCGCCACCGCTTCACAATACAATTGTACTGCGAGCAGCGCATCGCTAGGATCGCCCCTCCAGAGTGGACGCAAAACTATAATAAATAAATAAAACAAATAAAGATAAATAAATATAAATATTTATAAATATTTAGTATGGTCCTGGACGACAAATTTATAAGAGGGGATAGCAAGTGCATAGCAATGCGCGCACACATATGGTGGACACACATTAAGATGCCCAAGCAAGTCACGACACAGGAATAGTGAATCGCGAATCCTGATCGCGACTTATGCCCTCCCCTCATATTAAAGGGCGCCCCACAACAAAAATTTATTTTATTTTATTTGTTTTATTTATATTTTTATTTTTTTTTTTTTTATTGTTTATTATTATTATTTTTTGTTTTATTATTTATTATATTTCTTATTGTTATTTTTATTTTATTATTATTATTATTATTTTTTTTTGTGTTTACATACGCTGTGGAGTCACCTAGGTCGCTGGGACTTTTCTCTATGGGATCCTCATTATGCTACAATAATTTGTGACATTTTGTGGGGCGCCCTTTAATATGAGGGGAGGGCATTAGTCGCGATCAGGAGTGGTGATTCACTATTCCTGTTTTGTGACTTGCTATATATATATATATATATATATATATATATATATATATATATATATCTAAAAGAAACTCACCTTACACACTGGAACATATTGCTCTTGTAAGGGGTAGTTGTCTGTTTCTGCCACTAGGCAGAGTTAGACAGGAGTCATACAAGCAGCATGCCTATAATTATAAATATATATATATATATAAATATATATTATAATATATATATAAAAGAAACTCACCTTACACATTGGAACTTATCGCTCTTGTAAGGGGTGGGTCTTAAGTACACCCTTTAAACATGCTGAACAGAGATTGGTGGAGGAAGCAGAAGCACTGGCTCTTTAAATGGTCAGTAGTCAGCACAGGCACCGTATGGTGGCCTAGTAAGACAAGAATGGTGGCAGTGATACCACCACTGCCAGGACACCGATGAAGACAGCATTCACCAGGAGCACTAAAGGGGGTAGAGATGTGAGCGGGAGCGGGACAATTTATTTCCAGGTTTTGGGATGGCCCCCAAGTCCTGTATGGATTCCCTGCAATTTTTTATATAATACAGACTTATTTAATGTCATTCACCTTGACTTTCTCCTTCCCTCTCTGACATTATCCTATAATACATTAATCTTTGGCATTTATTAATGATATTGCATTAGCTGTAATGTTCTTCTCTTTCCATGTAGCTAAAGTTTTCTTATTATCTACCATTTTCCCGCTATATTTTCTACATACCATCTAACTTTATTTTTGTAGTTCTCCGGGTTACAAGTATTAAAATGAGCCAAATGTTTCATATTGGTTTTGGTCTGTGAATTCCTGAATCATCTAGAGAATATGAGCTTACTGATGAAAAGTACTATTTTGTGTTATGAACCAGAAAATAATAGCCTATCAGGCTATAGAAAGTGTTCCAGAGCATCCATCTTTAATCTTCTTGTATAAGTGTTCTAGACATTGTAATTTCCAATAACAATAAAGGAATAAATAGCTCATTAACCCCTTTAAAACTTTCAGAGGGATGACAGGGGCTAAATGAAGTGATGGTGGTATAGTCACTGCGCAGTAAGACATTAGAACTTAAAGCAATACAACCCAAGATCATCTTCTTTGTATGGTTTAATTCTTTTTATAACCAGGTGTTATGACATTGGTAAAGTTTTATATTTTATACACATATCCATTAAGTATGTAACTTACAATAATCCTGGTCAATCTATGAAGTCCCTGTTTCTTAAAGGGGTTTTGCCACGAAGTAAAATAGACGTGGGAAGTTTTTAAATTAAATAGTCACCATTTTCAACATTCATTATTATTAAAAATTCTGCACCATTTTTGTTTTAGCTGCTCCTTTAGTGATCCATTGTTTACAGCTAGTCTTCAGGGGATACGACCAGGGCTGAGAGCTCCTCAGTCCTGGTCGCACATGCTCAGACATCACCTCTCATCTCAGGCAGCTACTGAGTGTTCAACTCCAGGTGCTGTCATTCTACTCCTGTCCTCTGTACTCCTTTGTAGTCAGTCAAACAGTGCAAATAAAACAAAAGAAACATCAATGAGGTCTGTGCATTGATAAAGAGAAATAAAATCCACAGGTTTGGTTCCTGCAGGGATTTGAACCAAGGACCCTTGTGCTGTAAAGCAAAAATGTAACCTCTGAGCTACAATGTAGTTACTTACAGTTCTACACATAAACAGACTAAATAGAGGAAAGGCCTGGTGATGTCATCCTGCTGGGTCACATGATATGCAAATCAAACAAATCACACACGTCCCCTTCTGAGCACACAGAGCAGAAGAGCTGGATGCCAGAGGTATGAAATGATATCACGGCAAAACCCCTTGAATTCCAAGCAGCCAAGAAATACTCCTGCCCACAATATCTACAGTAATTGAGAGCAATCACTTACACTACTCACAAAAAGCTAGAGATATTTAGCTTTTGGTTGATGACTGTAAGGGTATCTGAACGATACCTGACATGGCTGTGGCCTAGCGCTCTCCTTGACGTCTCCAGCATCGTTGCCGGCCATCGACTTTCATCACTGAACAGCACTGAGGACCACTGGTCCCTCGTCCAACATAGATACTCCCTGGCCCATACAAGACTATGATGCCTGTCTGGTAGTGTTGTCAGGTACCCTTGCCGGTCGTCTAGCACACAGACTGAGCTGGTGTAAATGGTTATGAATGGTCTGACGTGACACTTGGTTGCATCTTATCTCCCTTAAACATGCCTGGAGTTGTGCGGCATTCATCATCTGGTTCCGCAGGGCATTGGTTACAATGAAGCAGTCATCAGTGTGTGATGGAGCCAAAACAGGTGCACTACTTTGACTTTCTGTGACTCTTCCAGTCTCTCTGTATCTCTGATACAACCTGTTGACACTCTGTGGCCACTTCCGTCTGAGAGCATCCTGCTTGAAGCCCCATAATGGCGAGGTACTGTTGATCAATGGTAAGGAGATATCTTGGTCTCATGATGTCACAATGTGAACAGCACGATGAAGAGGATGGTGTAATCCCAATTCAAATTGATCCCCTAAATTTATTGGGTGATTCAGGGATCAAACACCTGTTGTGAATTTTGCCATTAAGCTCCGTGTTAGAGATCAGCAAGTTCTCAAGATTTTTATGTTCATCCTAAAATTTCAACCAAAAGTAATATATCCCTAACTTTTTGTGAATGTATGTGACAATTTACCATAGAATCAGAACTTCCTAAGAGTTGAGGTATGAGGTTAAAGGGTTTGTCTCACAATACTGTTTCACAGAGCCAAAGGAAGCTTCAGACTCACATGTCCTGATCAGCCTCTGAGTGGTTCCATAGCAGTGATTGACATACCAGCTCTGTTATTCCTAGCTATTAGCTGTAAGAGTGACATAACTGCTGGAGGTTTATAATTTGCAGTTCCCAAAGCTACCAACTTCAAAGGATTAAAACCTGTCATTAACTTAGGTTAACAAGCTCCTGTACAAGACATAAGACTCAGAAGTTAGTGACACACCATGGTTGGAGACAGCTTGGAACAATCAGATAAGAGAAAGAACAGGGAGAGATGGCCAGTAACAAAGAGAAACTTGTGTTCTCTAGCAGTATGTGCATTTTTCTTTATCTTTTGAAAAGAGCAAAATCAAAACAGCAATGTATTTGGTCTTCATATACTTTCCCCTACATATTTCCCTTCCATTCTAGTCTCTAGTCTCCCCTTATCTAACAGCCTCATGGGACCTGGGGGCAAACTTTCCCTCCACCATGTTGCCCCCTGACATAGCTTCTGATATGACACAGAACCAGAGAATATATTTTGGAACAAAGCATATCATATAACCCCGGCATGTCAGAGTTGTCCACTGTACCACAGTGGAGGTGCCATGTACCTCATGGAAGAGGCTTAAAGAGAACCTGTCTCATAGATTATGCCCCCCTGGCTGAGGGCAGCACAAGCTAGTGTCAGAGCTGCTGTTTCCAGTGCTGTGTCCCTTATTCTGTAAGGTGCAGCAGTTTTATAGCCTTTAACCCACACAACATATTAATGAGAAGGGGTTAGCCCCGCCCACCAAAGGATAGCCACGCCCACTGGCAGTTATTCACCTGTTTCTAACTATTCAAAGTAATAGGTTTATCAGTTGAGGTGGGCGGGGCTAGCATCAGGTGCACGGGGTATGAAAAAAAGGACTCTTTTCACGACTCTTTTCTGCCTGAAAACTGCAGATTTGAGCACTAAATACTCTAAAACGCCAGCATCTTGCAGAATAAGGGGCACAGCGCTGGGAACAGCAGGTCTGCCACTAGCTTGTGCTGCCCTCAGCAAGGGGGAGCATAATCTATGTGACAGGTTCCCTTTAATTTTTATCCTAGCCATGCCTACATTGCAAAGTCATCAGTTCTAATTGTATGTACCAAGCACTTACATTATTTACACCCTTTTTTCCCATAGTCCCATGAACGCTAACTTCTATAGGCCTAAGCTGCAGTGCCAGACACAACAGTAAAACAAGAGGGATGCTATTTCTGGAAAATAAACCATTTTTTTATTATTTTTTTTTTCCCCTCTTTTTTTCTTTAGCCTAGAAATTGCTTCTATGTACACAGTAGTAGCAGTAATTTTGCTTACCTGCAGCTGCCTACAGGATTTCTCACTGCTGCCGTTCGTTCATATGACCTGCACTCTGAGTTGCTTAAACATACATGGTTGCGAATCTCTCTATGTTTTCCTATGGAAGGCTCAAAGTCAGTCTCATTGGAATGCATAAAGAAACACACTTCCTATCGGCAACAAAAGCAGAGAGGGGCACATGTTTGAATGAAGCTGTACTGACTTTCTGGCCTGTTGTACGCTAAAAAGCTTGTCGAGCGACCTGTCCAACAGATATATGAAAGGATTTAAAGAGAACCTGTCACATAGTTTTTGCCCCTCTGGCTGAGGGCAGAACAAGCTAGTGTCAGACTTGCTGTTTCCAGCACTGTGTCCCTTATTCTGTAAGATGCTGGAGTTTTTGTGTATTTATTGTTCAAATCTGCAGTTTTCAGCCAGAAGAGTCATTCGAAGAGTCCTTCAGAGTGTCAGTTTTTTTCAAACCCGGCCAATCGGAGCCTAGCCCCGCCCACCTGAACTGACAAACCTATTACTTTGAATAGGCAGAAACATGTGAATAACTGTCAGTGGGCGAAGCTAGCCTTTGGTGGGTGGAGCTAACACCTGCTCATGAATAAGATTTGAGGGGTAAATGCTCTAAAACTGCTGCATCTTACAGAATAAGGGACACAGCGCTGGGAACAGCAGGTCTGACACTAGCTTGTGCTGCCCTCAACAAGGGGGGCATAATCAATGTGACAGGTTCCCTTTAAAGTAAAAACAGGCACATGTCCAACATCCTCAACACTTTTCCCTGTGTCATTTCTTTGGTGGCATGTCACGCTGCATTCATAAGACTAGACACATTTATGAATGTGGCTCAACAAAATGTGGTGCAAAAATGACGTACAATTCCATGTCAATATCAAGGTGGCGAAGCTGAGAGCAAATTTGTTTCAGACAAACTGTTATTGCCAATAGGCAAAAAAAAATACCAATTCTTTACCAACTAATTACACTAAAGTAATAAAAACTAACTTATGATAATTATAGAACTATATAAAATAATATAGTATAAAATTGATATAAAATTGATATAAAATTAAATCATTTAAAATTTTGCAAGTTGTATAAACTTTTTAACAACATTTTTTCGTTTTAATTTTTAGATATTTCGTTTTTACTATATTGAATTCAAAGAATTTCAATCAGATATCTAATAGTGGTTAAATATTATTTTTCTTCTCTTAGCCTTTGTTCTAGATATGGCATTGGCTGACACCCAAGGTATTCACTAATAAAACTACGATAATTTTATAACTACCCAATTGAGAATGGGATTTATGGTAGATGTTGTATTGGTTTTATAATTTTATATTATATAATTTTATATTAAGTTTATTATATTATTTAATTTTGTATTAATTTAGATGATAAAACTTAATATAGTTGTAACATTTTCAAAAGGGCTTGATTACAAAATGGATGAATGATAAACAAAAATGCAAATGGTCCATGAAAACGTAAAATAGAGTGGAATCTTGGGCCGTGAGGAACAATAAAGTTCAATCAAACAGGTGAGCAGGAACAATTGATGAACTGCAGGCTTGGACCAGGAGGAACAACTGATGAATTGCAGACTTGGACCAGGAGGAACAACCTAGGAACTGCAGGCTTGGACCAGGAGGAACAACTGATGAATTGCTGACTTGGACCGGGAGGAACAACCAAGGAACTGCTACAGGAGGAAGAACGGATGAACTGCAGGCTTGGACCAGGAGGAACAACCAATGAACTATTGGCGTGGACCAGGAGGAACAACTGATGGACTGCAGGCTTGGACCATGAGGAACAATGATGAACTGCAGGCTTGGACCAGGAGGAACAACTATGAACTGCAGGCTTGGACCATGAGGAACAATCGAGGAACTGCAGGCTTGGACCAGAAGGAACAACCGAGGACCTGCAGGCTTGGACCAGAAGGAACAATGATGAATTGCATGCTAGGACCAGGAGGATCAACCAATGAACTGCATGCTTGGACCAGAAGGAACAACTGGGAGGAACTGCAGGCTTTGGGCAAGAGAAAACTAGGATAGGACACTGGGCAGATGGAAGGCACAGATGGCTAGATACGACAGACACAGGAACAGAAGGTAGACAGGGGTCTGGACTAGGCAGGGAACACAAGATAATGGGCGCAGTAACACAGATCAAGAAAACAAATAGCAAGAGTCACAGTGCAGGAAATCCTGGGTGCACATCACATAGCTCAGGCAGTGTTTAAAAGCAGAAGCTGGTTTTTAAAGCCAGACAGACAGGGTAATGGGTGGCAGCTGCAAGTGCTGAGGCCAGGTTAACCATTGCCCTTCTGGAAGGCACAAAGAACACTGAACCTCCAGTATCCCAGCCTCCTGGGTCAAAGGCAAGGCAGAGGCATGATCATTACAATAGTTTTATAATTATTAGTTACTTAGATATATTAGTTGGGAAATAATTGGTATTTTAATAAGAATTTGTTTAGCATGGCCCCAACTGCCTGTGAGGAATTCTATCAAATCTTTATACACACACACCCTAGCATTTATGATGCACCAAATTTATGAACCGCCGTGCAACACTTTCATACATACTGACGAATGTTAAACTTACCTAGGTACGACTGTCTATTCTGTGCTAGTTTTCATACATCTCCCCCAGAGTCTTTCTACTAATTAGAGTGCAGGTCATGTGACCTAAGGGGCTGATCACACAGCGTTTTGGGATCCGTGTTGGATCCGAAAAATCGCATCAAAAAAGGCAGCGGCGTTCGGATCCTAAATGGATCCAACACGTATCCAACAGGCAGCTGCTTGTTTGGATGAGCGTTGGATGCAGCAGGATCGCACCCTGTAGTTTATTATAGGGCTCCTGCTGCGTCTTTCAGACCAAGAATTGACATAACAATTCTTGGAATGGATCCAAAAGACGCAATGAGACACACGTCTGAATGTCAATGCGTGTTTCAAGTTAAAAGCAATGCACAATCACATTGCTCATTATTAGATACGTGTTTGTGTTCGTTCAGGGTCCGACAGATGGATCCAAACACGCATCTAAAAGCGTACGTTCATACGGACTCAACGTGTGAACATACCCTAACAGAGACTGTTGCATCAGCCAAAAATCTTCTATGCAGCTGCAGGTAAGCAAAGTTACTGGCAATACAGTGTACCTAAAAGCAATTTCTAATGCTCTAAGGGGGGAGGGGACCTGGAGTGATCCAATAATAGAAACTGATCAACATCTATTTCTGATTTTGTTAGAAGTATTTTTTTTGTTTGTTTGTTTTTTTGTTTTTTATAGATTCTCAAATCACAATGGCAAAATCTCAGTTGAAGTCACTGCATAGAGCACCACTAGGATGCGGGACCTCTATTCCCTGGTCAATAAGCAATTAGTATTTTATGACGCCACACAAGAGGATGTGTTAATATAGGATTGTTGGAACATGAACCCATGAAAGGTAAGGATATTTTATATGGCTTTGAAAGAACTGTGTCTAACACACCAAAGTCAATTTTTATTACTCCGATGATTGTGTCCTCCGGACGTCTTCAGAAAATAGCTTTCCCCCAAATCATTTATTTAACACAAAATTGCACTTGCTTACAAACTGTTCTCTTGTGTCGAATGGCAGTGTCATTTTATTTAGGAAGATACTAAGCAGCTTGTTCCATTAACATCCAGGTGATTAAAAGACAAAGACTGCCGTATAAAAAACAAGTCAAATGGATCAAATAGGAAGAAAAAAGTTATTTTTCCTGCCCAATGAATAATAATGATAAAATAAAACTAAACAGTAAACATTAAGTATATATATAACAGTCATCAAGGTGAAATATCACAACCAATTAGCTGCTTTTATCAAGTTTTTATGTCATTTCTTATTATCTATAGTCTCCTTTGTCTCCTCATAAATATTTAATGACTGTGCTAAGAACAGGTTGACCTTTTCAGACATATCTATGGACTCCATGAAACATCCCTGGATAAACTGTCCAGGAATCAGGTACATTTTTAGGATATTCTCTAATGTTTCCCCCAAGATAAGAAAGAGATGTCTGTTTGCAAAACTCATCCTAACTACGCACATGTCTGGGAATCTGTTAACTTCAATGCTATTACATATCTAGTTAATGTCCTTAGTTCAATTTGCATAAAATTCCTTGGAAAATATTATTAGCAATAATATTAAACATCATTATAATAAAGAGAAATTTAAAAAATATCCCTGCAAACACATAGCCAAGTCACGTTATTATGCACAATTAATGGCAGTAAATAGTGATGTCTCCAGAAGATCCTTTAGGACCAACAAACTTTTATTAATCCATTAAAGTGGTTGTCTCACTACAAGGATTGCTTTTTATGTTAAAGTTCTTGCAAAAAACAAGTCACTTTGCAATATGTGTCCATTAACAGTGTCCTACCGATTCTGAGATATGCCCTCTTGTATGGGCTGCATCAGCTTCTCAGGTAACTATAGCTACAGACCTGTTCAATTTCTCCTGATAGGCTGCCAGCATTGGCGCTATAGCCACAGACCTGTTTCATCTCTCCTGATAGGCTGCTAAATTGATTCATCTCACTTCAGTCCTGTTTTCTTGGTTTCAGTTTTGAATACAGTGTTTACTGGCTTCTACTGACCTGCAGTGACGAGCTGCTGAGGACACCAGGTCTGTAGTTATAGCAACCAGTGCTGGCAGCCTATCAGGAGAGGTTGAACAGGTCTGTGGATAGCAACCAGCACTGGTTGCTATAGCTACAGACCTGGTGTCCTCAGCAGCTCGTCACTGCAGGTCAGTAGAAGCCAGTAAACACTGAATTCAAAACTGAAACCAAGAAAACAGGACTGAAGTGAGATGAATCAATTTAGTGAGACAACCCCTTTAAGATTCATATAGTATAAATAGCATAGCAGGAATACTGGAGTGCTTGGTGATACGCTTACGCGTTTCTGGTCACACTGATCCTTGATCACACATTATTATGAGCACTCCCTACTTTCGAAGTCAGCAGCACATAGCTCATGAAGGAAACCGTGTATAGTAAACTGGCTAGGTTGGTATAAGGGCTACCAGATGTGTGTCTAAAACCGCAGTTCAGTGAACTCTACTGCGTATGGGGCCCCCGGAGCAGAGATGTGTCACTGCACCCCTGTTAACCAGGTTGCATCAGCAGCTAAGACTTTAATTTTCATGTCAGTATGAAAAATAAAGGGTTATTTTCTCTGATGAGTTATGCTTTCTGCATTATTGAACAGATGGACTTTTCAATGTCAAATGAGAGACATTAGAGAACAAACACCCTGCAACTATGGCTGGAAGAACATAAGCTGGGTGGTGGCAGGGTTATGATTTGATTAATGTTTTTGTGGCATTTTCTGGGCTACTCATCCATGTGGAAGACACTCTCAACCAATTTGTGTCCTTGCAGATCACATGCACCCATACATGCTGATTGTTTTCTCTGGGGCGGATGGAATCTTCCAGCAAGACAATGCGACATGTGACATGACTAGAAATGACCAACATTGGTTGTAAGATAATGACCAAGTCTTCTAAATACTATCCTGGCCCTCTATTTCTCCAGTTGAGCTTGTGTGGGTCTACCTGGATGGCGGTGTTGGCTCTATTGACCCTCAAGCAGCTGTGGGATGCAGTCGGCTCCAGCTATCTGTGACAAGAGCGGGTTCATAAATCAGGCACATTCTAGACTAATATTATGCACATAAAATTTGGCGATTAAATGCCAAATTTCATACTTGTCGTCCAATGACTGACATCATTTTAGCTTACATAACATTGGGCCTATGTTAGAGTAACTGGAAGTGACGTCGGACGGCCAACCTGAACTGAAGCACTCGGATCCGGGTTGAATTTGACTTTGACCTAAAACTAAAGCGCAACGCTACTGATTTACAATGAACATCATCACTAGTATCTTAGTGATGAAGGCAAAATCTCAGTTACTCCTGAAACATAAACTTATTAAAAATTGAAGAGTCTCAAAGCATTGAGAGGCAATGAACACTAAAACGGAGCCTGTACAGCAGTGCTTATACAGGCAGTCCCCGACTTACGCCGTTCCGACTTACATCTGTCCCCTAGTTACAAACAGAGACTTATGGGGCATGCTGGCACTTGTAGTTCCATGTTCCACAGCAGATAGTAGCTGTGGAACGACAAGTTCCAGCATGCCACCGCAGCACAGGAGGTGAGAATGAGGTGAAATCTTCTTAATAGGGGAACAGACAGCAAAACAAATGTAAAATCCTGCCCTGCATTATCCAAAACTAAGAAAAAAATTTTTTGTGCTGGTGTTATGTTTCATAAATATACCTGTCCCTACTTAGATACAAATTCAACTTAAAGGGAACCTGTCACATAGGTTATGCCTCCCTTGCTGAGGGCAGCACAAGCCAGTGTCAGACCTGCTGTTTCCGGCGCTGTGTCCCTTGTTCTGTAAGATGCTGTAGTTTTCGTGTATTTAATGCTCAAATCTACAGTTTTCAGCCAGAAGAGTCATTCAAAGAGTCCGTTTTTTTCAAACCCCGCCCACCTGAGGTTAGCCCCGCCCACCTCAACTGACAAACCTATTACTTTGAATAGGCAGAACCATGTGAATAACTGTCAGTGGGCGGGGCTAGCCCGTGGTGGGCAGGGCTAACACCTGCTCATGAATAAGATTTGAGGGGTAAATGCTCTAAAACTCCAGCATAATGGACACAGCGCTGGAAACAGCAGGTCTGACACTAGCTTGTGCTGCCCTCAGCAAGGGGGGCATAACCAATGTGACAGGTTCTCTTTAAGAACAAGCCTATTGCCCCTATCCTGATCGTAACCCGGGGACTGCCTGTACTGTAGTTTGTACATAGCATGAAGCTGCTCAGGCTTTTTCAGACTCTGCATGGGTAGAGATATTCTCCCATGGAAGCAGAGCTCCTTCTCAGGGTCGCGGTCCAGGGGGTACAGCCAGTACTCCTGTACCGGGCCCGGTGAAACAGGGGGGCCCGCGGCAAGCAGGCCCTCTTGTTTCATAATTTGGTCAGCCTGTACACTGCTGACCGTCCGCAGGGGCCCGTGCGGCTCAGCATGTGAAGAGGGGGCCCGTGCGGCTCAGCGTGTGAGGAGGGGGCCCATGTGGCTCAGCGTGTGAGGAGGGGGCTGTGTAGGAGGCTGGTGGAGGCTGCTGTGTGTGAGGCTGGGGTAGCTGTGTGTGTGTGGGGGGCTGGGGTTTGTGAGGCGGGGGGCTGCTGTGTGTGAGACTGGGGGGGCTGTGTGTAAGCCTGGGGGGGGTGTGTGTGAGGCTGGGGGGGGGCTGCTGTGTGTGAGGCTGTGGGGGGGGGTTTCTGTGTGTGAGGCTGGGGGGCTGTGTGTGAGGCTGGGGGGGGGGCTGCTGTGTGTGAGGCTGGGAGGGGCTGTGTGAGGCTGTGGAGGGGTGTGCTGTGTGTGAGGCTTTGGGGGGGCTGATGTGTGTGAGGCGGGGGGGGGGGCTGTGTGTGAGGCTGTGGGGGGGCTGCTGTGTGTGAGGCTGGGGGGGGCTGCTGTGTGTGAGGCTGTGGGGGGGTTGCTGTGTAAGGCTGTGGGGGGGGCTGCTGTGTGTGAGGCTGTGGGGGGGGCTGCTGTGTGTGAGGCTGTGGGGGGGCTGCTGTGTGTGAGGCTGGGGGGCTGTGTGTGAGGCTGTGGGTACTGTGTGTGTGCGACTGGGGAGCTGCTTTGTGTGAGGCTGGGGGGGGCTTTGTGTGAGACTGGGGGGGCTGTGTGTGAGGCTGTGGGGGGGCTGTGTGTGAGGCTGGGGGGCTGTGTGTGAGGCTGTGGAGGGGTGCTGTGTGTGAGACTGCGTGGGGTGCAGTGTGTGAGGCTGTGGGGGTGGGGCTGTTTGTGAGGCTGTGGGGGGTGCTGTGTGTGAGGCTGTGGGGGGCTGCTGTGTGTGAGGCTGTGGGGGTGCTGTGTGTGAGGCTGGGGGAGGCTGTGTGTAAGCCTGGGGGGCTCTGTGTGTGAGGCGGTGGGCGGGCTGTGTGTGTGAGGCTGGGGGTCTGTGTGTGAGGCTGGGGGGGCTGTGTGTGTGAGGCTGTGGAGGGCGGCTGCATGTGGGAGGGGCCCGTGTGCTAGGTGTGAGGAGGGGCGGCTGCGTTGTGAAGGCTGGTGGTGGGGGGGCTTCTGTGTGTGAGGCCTGTGGGGGCTCTGTTGTGAGGCTGTGGGGGGCTGTGCTGTGTGGTGAGGTGGGGGGCCTGTGTGGTGGCTGGGGGCTGTGTGTAGGCTGGTGGGAGGCCTATGTACGTGTGAGGCTGGGCGAGCGCTGTTGTGTAGCTGCAGCTGTGTGTTAGTCCTGTGTGTCTGTGAGGCTGAGGGGCTGTGTGTGTGGGCTGAGGGGGCTGTTGTGATGTCTGTGGGGGGGCTGGTTGTGAGGCTGTGGGGGGCTGTGTGTGAGGCTGGGTGGCGGGCTGTGTGTGCGCCTGTGGGGGCTGTGTGTAGGCTGGGGGGGGCGGGTGTGTGAGACTGTGGGGGGGCGGTGTGAGTGAGGCTGAGGGGCTGTGTGTGAGGCTGTGGGGGGGCTGTGTGTGAGGCTGTGGGGGGCTGTGTGTGAGGCTGGGGCTGTATGTGAGGCTGTGGGGGGCCTGTGTGTGTGAGGCTGGGCGAGGCCTGTGTGTGTGAAGCTGTGTGAGGCCTGTGTGTGAGGCTGAGGGGGCTGTGTGTGTGAGGCTGAGGGGGCTGTGTGTGAGGCTGGGGGGGCTGTGTGTGAGGCTGTGGGAGGCCTGTGTGTGTGAAGCTGTGTGAGGCCTGTGTGTGAGGCTGGGGTGGCTGTGTGTGTGAGGCTGAGGGGCTGTGTGTGAGGCTGGTGGGAGGCTGTGGTTGAGGCTGGGGGGGGCTGTGTGTGTGAAGCTGTGGGGGTGCTGTGTGTGAGGCTGGGAGGGCTGTGTGTGAGGCTGGGGAGGCTGTGTGTGTGGCTGTGGTGTGGCTGTGTGAGGCTGTGTGGGGGCTGTGTGTGAGGCTGTGGGGGGCTGTGTGTGAGGCTGGCGGGGGCTGTGTCTGAGGGGAGGCGGGGCAATCGGCTTGGCCGAGGAGGGGGTGGACCGGGGGGGGGGACCCAGGTGCTTCAATTGTATGGGGCCCTGAAGTCACTGATGGAGGCCCTGCTCCTTCTACATACATATCAAGTCTTATAGAACTATTTTTCTATCAGAATCCAAGAACATAACTTCCATATGCCTATGTATGACTTTAGAGGCATGCAAAGGTACTGCACAGGCCCTGTGCACCTCTACGGTAGCACTAATATGGCTCTATGCAAAACCGAGCCGCAATATAAGCATGTACATGAGCCCTTACTAAAAGGAAAAAAATAGTCAACCAACATTGAGGTCTTCCTCAAGGCCACTCATATCACAACCTATTTTCTCTCCGCAACATGAGGAAGTATGAACTCGCACACTTGGTCCTACCTTCTCTAATCGTGCACTGACAGGGCAAGAATAATTCACTGGTTGAACTAATCAAAGGTGAAAAGAGTGAATCAGTAAACGTCGTATCCTTTTGCCACCTTCATCAATCCGGCTAACTGAATTTGAGCTAAAGCTGAGCAAATTTTCTGCAAAGGGAAATTAATATGTAGCACATCTGAGACCTGGTGCGGGCTGCTAAAATTGGAAATGCTTGCATTATATCTGAGGATTGCTATTGAGAGGGAGCAGAGCTGAGGCTGAAGTAATCAGTAAGGAATCTCGGTGTATCTCTTCCATTCACGGACAACACCGGACACTTCCCAGGGCGAGAGTCTACAAAAAAAAATCCTTTCTCATTTTCAATTTTTTGTGATTACGGCTATATTATATTGGCCATTGCAGTGGTTTACACATGATTGAATCTATTCAATTACCCATGAAGAAAGTCATAATACATATTCAAGACGTGAAGATGCTCTGGATACGAAAGAGGAAGAGTGGGAAAGAAATACGTATTTATCCAATAATACGTTTCATTTACTGGGGGTTTGGAAACAATTCTCCCTTGCGTTTGTCCCTGTCAGATCACATTATGCGCAAATGAAGTTTACAAAATATCAATTCGATTTCAATAAGGGAGCTGGAATCATAGCACACGAGGGCTGAATTGACCAAATCATAAGACTTGAAGGGACCCTAGTGGTTTCCAAATATTTCCCAGTCAGAGGTAATCAAAGGCAGGTCGCAAGATGTACTTAATATATTCAATTTCTTTCTCATCGCATTCAGACATACTTTTCATTATATTATTTCAACGAGGTGGGAATAGGCGGATTGAAAATCACAGCTCTTGCTATGGAGATGTGTTTTCTGTAGGCAATGTCAAATGTAAATTCCAAGTTACCCAAAAGAGCATTTGGTCTAATAGTCAAATTTTATTGATAATTAACGACCTAGAATTTGGTAAGTAATCCTAATAATGTCAGTATTTTCCATTCACAAAAATATTCATATTATCTGGAACATGAATTGTATATGCCAACAAGCCACGTGACCTAGAAGGGAGGTGTCAACATCAGTACATGGCTTTTCGATAGTATGTGTCCTCCATTGTACTAAACCACATCCTTACTTATTTTCCTGGCTGTCACAGTTCATGCCGCGGTCCCTGCCTTGGACCGTCACCATGTCCGTGCCTGCCATGTTTCTGCTGGGGCTCCCTGTGCAGGGGTATACTTGCCTGTATACTTGCCTGTCCTGTTGCTCCTGTTTCCTGGGGTCTTGTATGCGCACTGCGCCTCTTATGGCGCGCACGGCAGCTTCCTGCCCTTTATTGGGTCTGTGCCTCTATTGCCTTCCTCTTGACCTGTGACCACTGGCTATAAGAGGAACTTCCTGTCTGTGCTCCAGTGTCAGTCCATTGTTGTGCTTCATGATGTGTCCATCTGAGCTCCTACCAGCTTCTCAGGTCTGCTATTCTGGACAACTCCTGAGATGCCTGGTTCAGTTCCTGCAGTCCATCTGAGCTCCTGACCACCTATCTGTCATCTTCTGCTGTCCCTGTACCCATCCAGTACCTGCTGTGTTTCTGCTGTTGAACCTGTCCGTTACCTGCTGTATCCTGCCATTGCACCTGTTCAGTTTCCTGCTGTATCCTGCTGCATACATTTCCTGCTGTACCTGTCTACCACAGCTTCAGTGCCTGGAGTTCCTGTCCTGCACCTTGGCTGCCACCCTAGGTAGCCACGTCAGGGGTAGCGACCTGGGGGTTCCCTGTAGCAAAGTCCATCCTGCTTTGCAGCGGGCTCTGGGGAAGACCGGGGGCCCCTTAGACTCCGCTCTCTAGCATGGATCTCCATCTATCATCTCGCCTGCGGTGATCACAGTGGATATACACCTGGTTACCAGTGATCGGTGGCTCAGCGCATGCTGTTACCACCGGATCTTGACAGAATGAACCGACCTCATTCACTCCCATGACACTGGCTGCATCCTAAGGGGCCATTCACATGGCACAATGCTAAAAGCGGTCGGAAATCCCAAACGGCATTTGCACTGTTTTGTGGCCGCTTGCGGAGAAAAGCCCTCCCCCTCGGATTGAGATGTTCATATTCCGCCCAATAACCGGGTGGTAGAATGAACATGCTCAATGTTTTTCAGACCACTGGTGGTCTGAAAAACTGCCCGGCGGAAAACCCGTGCAGTGGGGACCGCTGCGCGGGTTTTCCATAGACTTCCATTTTAAAGTTTGTCAGCCGGTTTACAGACGGTTTTCAAAACTGAAAACCGTCTGTAAAACAGTCTGAAAACACCTGCCGTGGGGACAAGGCCTAAGGCCTTCTAAGGCATCCTACTGGCCATAGACCAGTAATTTTCAATCTGTAGCTTTTCACCTGTTGGAAAACACCACTTCCCATCATACTCTGAGAGATAGAGGGAGTTTACATTTCCTACATTTCACTACATTAGAACGTTTTTCTGGCTATCCTTCAAGCTTTACTCCATGGAGCCATCTACTGTTTCAGCTGTACTCTAAAAGTGGAGACTTCCAACCTAATTGTAGTGCTGAGTTTGGTATTCCTGTTTCTCACAACAGTTCATCAATCTTGATGGTTGCAATTATCTTAAGAGGCGCATAAGCTTAGCAGTTGCTTCCATACAAGGTGACACAAATTGGCCAACATTAGTGAATGATACACTGTTAACATGGATTTAATAGCATGCAACCCACTGTTCTCTTCAAAGGAGCATGTTTTTGGTCTATGTTACTTCACACAAAACCTTTTTTGCACTTTTTGTCCTCTTCTCACACTTCTGTTCACTAATTCCCTGATCTCAAGAGCACTGAACCATCAGTTTAGTTCTTAGTTGGCTGTCTCTCTATTGGATTTATTAGGCCCCACTAAGGCCCAGAACTAAATCCTCTCTTACAACTGCTAGGGGATAGTTAGGCAACCTAGACCCCTCTCACATGAAATGTATTTATCTTCCCCTACCACAGTCTACTAAGTTCAGCCCAATGTTTTTAAGGCTGAGCTACTCGGAGCTGCTAACCAGAAGCTTAATCCTAGGCCAGACATACAAGTTTAATGTCTATGACTATTTGACCTGCCTTCAAAGCAACCAGTTCCCAATGTAGCTTGAACATCAAAGCTGAGGATATTAGTTTAGTTCCCAAATGGACCTAATCATAGCCTCTCCTAGATTTGGGAAAATCAACCCCAGCAGAGGTGGATTTTTGTATATTCTCTCAAGAGGCCCCGCTATCAGTCTAGTGGCATCACTGACCAGCATATCAAATGTATATCCTATCCAGTAGTAAGCATCTTTAGGTCCTTTGCTTATATCTGCAGTATATCCTCTCTAGCTTTAGATAGCCCGGGAGGCTCTCATCCCTGTTGTCAATCATGCAATCTAATAGAGTGGTACCACTGTGCACCATAGTCTATTATACAAGAAAGCTATTATTATTACTATATTCATTATTTATTTTAGAGTGACATTAACTCCAGGGCACAGTACAATTTAATACATAATATTAAACCAGAGCAAGTACAATATTTGCACTAAATAGCAGCAAACTAGTACAGAATGAGCGAAAAGCCTGCCCACGAGGGCTTGCAATTTAAAATAAAGGAGGAAGGAGACAGAAGGTGACGACAGAGATATTGTATGGTAGAAGCAGGATTATTGTAGGCTATAGACTATCCTGCAGAGATGGGCCTTCAGGTCACTTTTGAAGGCTGTCAAGGTGGAGGAGAGTTTTATGTGTTGTGGTACTGAGTTCCAGAGTGTAGGGGAAGCACAGGAGAAATCCTGGAGGTGGGGATGTATGCGTGGGGGACAGGTTATGGAGAGCCTTGCATGTCATGGTTAATAATTTGAACTGAATTTGCGGGGTAGTAGGTAGCTAGTGAAGGGATTGTTAGAGGGGAGATGCAGAGGAGGAGCGAGGAGAGAGGGAGTCAGCCGGGCATTGGAGTGGAGGATGGATTGAAGGGTTTAACGTTTAAAGGGGTTTTGACACGATCTAATGTTGACGTGGGATCCTCCAAATTGTGTATTTGATCACTATTCTAAATATATGTGAGTAAAAAAGGTGAAGTCTCTGAGAGCTGCAGCCTGACTTAGATGCCCGTAGTTTCCTGACTGTTTACATTAGCTACAACCAGTAGCTTATCTGGCAAGCTCCTGGCCACGCTTGCGTTGTTTGCACTGCTTATCTGATGGCAGGACACAGGAACAAGCCATAGGCACTAGCTTTGTTTCTGTGTCAGAGCCTGTCTGCTGTATAGAGAATCCAATGGTTGTAATGTAATTATCTGAGTAAACATGCAGATGCTCCCTGCTCAGCCCCGCCCCCCTGTCTGTAGTCGGTGAACGCTGCCTGCTCGGAGCTTATCTTTACTCCTGAGCAGATAAGAGGGAGAAAACTAAACCCCGTATAGCTTGTGCACAATACAGTTATCCTCTGTGGTTTAGCCAAACATGCTTGCTCAACTACAGAGACTGAATATCAGCCTCCAGAGTGTGCATGGGAGGTGGAGCGATGACACCACAGTGGAGGTACTCGTTTTTTTTTAAAACATAGAAACAAAATGCCCCCTTTTTTCAAGGCTCAAGAGGGGAGCAGCAGCCTGTTAGGGGAGGAAATCCCTTCTTGGCAAAACCCTTTTAAGTTTAAAGAGATTGTGAAGACAGCCCCCTACCTAAACATCCAATAAAGTTATGGAATTCATATTAAAGAGTCTAGGGCACATGCAAAGTCAAAGTGGAGAATCAATTCATATATTACTTAGGTAAACCATTCATGTGGTTGGATGCCTCATAATAATACATTTCTATCATGGAAAATGCGTGGTTTGACAGACCTCCCATGGCACTATCCATTGGTGTTTGAGGACTTGGACTTATGGTAATCAGCTGATTGTTGAGGAGGATTTCTTTAGGGTTGTCTCCTCTGTGTTAATGTTGCCAGTAAACCCTTTTATTGATACCTTAAATACAAGCTGAATAGGGGAAGTCTTGCCACCAAGTGCGAGGACCTCATTGGATCACTCGGAAAATCTGCTGTGAAGATGCTTCTGTATTGAATAGGGCTCTTTCTAGCTCTACAGCGATCCCCTCTATCAGCTTAGCACACCCTAATAGTCATGCATAAAGTGCTTGTTTAAAGCTCATTACTCCTTTAAAACTAAGATGTTAAGTATATGTATTGTCTGGAAGCAAAGTGTCTATTGATTGTTGTTCTCGTGTTTAGGTAAAACGCACATAGAACATTGTGCGCCCCATGCTGTTATAGTAATAGCTTTATTCTTTATTAAATCATGCAGGGATAATAATAACTACTAGGACTTAATTTTGCTTTCGAGTGATATTGAAAATGATAGAACCAAGACTGAAACAATTTGTACTGAAATTAGATCTTAATCTCACATTTTGGAAGCATTGCCAAATTAAAGCAGCTAAATCAACATTTACCCACATTCTGAGCACAGGAAGGTGAAATAACTGTAAAGTATATTGGGTGTTCTACGTATATAATAAAGCTTGGTGGCTAGCTTCTAAAACCACTAGGGGTGAAAGTTTACACCCCTAGTGTAACCTGATTATTGAAGGGGTTGTCTGGGATTTTTAAAAGATTAGTAAATGTTTTGAAAAAAAGTTACCTCTTTTTCACCTCTAAATCTAGTGCTACCGAACTCTGACCACTATTCCCATTCTGCAGCAATGATGTCAAATATCGTACATTACTTAAGACAGAAGCTTCCAGCCGACACCGAACATTTAAAATGCATTATTGCTATGCTTTACACATGCAAAAACTAAAGGCTTTTAGTGCACATTTTGATCAAGTTGTGTTTGCCCACCTACTGCGAACATCCATGCCAACATTGGACTAGTGGAACATTTAAAACGCATTATTGCTATGCTTTATACATGAAAAAAGTAAAGGCTTTTAGTGCATAGTTTGATCAAGTGGTGTTTGCCCACCGACCGCGAACATCCCTGCCAACATTGGACTAGTTGAACATTTAAAATGCATTATTGCTATGCTTTATAGGTGCAAAAAGTAAAGGCTTTTAGTGCGCGGTGTGATCAAGTTGTGTTTGCCCACCTACCATGAACATCCATGCCAAAACTGGTCTAATGGAACATTTAAAATGCATTATTGCTATGCTTTATACATGCAAAAAGTAAAGGCTTTTAGTGCGCAGTTTGATCAAGTTGTGTTTGCCCACCCACCGCGAACATCCATGCCAACATTGGACTAAAGGAACATTTAAATTGCATTTTTGCCATGTTTTATACTTGAAAAATTTAATGGCTTTTTGTGCGCAGTTTGATCAAGTGGCGTTTGCCCACCTACCGCAAACATCCATGCCAACATTGGACTAGTGGAACATTCCAAATGCATTATTGCTATGTTTTATAGATGCAAAAAGTAAAGGCTTTTAGTGCGCAGTTTGTTCAAGTTGTGTTTACCCACCTACCGTGAACACCCATGCCAAAATTGGACTAGTGGAACATTAAAAATGCATTTTTGCTCTGTTTTATACATGCAAAAAGTAAAGGCTTTTAGTGCGCAGTTTGATCAAGTGGTGTTTGCCCACCTACTGCGAACATCAATGCCAACATTGGACTGGTGGAACATTTAAAATGCATTATTTCTATGCTTTATAGATGCAAAAAGTAAAGGCTTTTAATGCGCAGTTTGATCAAGTTGTGTTTGCCCACCTATTGCGAACATCCATGCCAACATTGGACTAGTGGAACATTAAAATTGCATTTTTGCTATGCTTTATACGTGCAAAAAGTAAAAGCTTTTAGGGCGACATGTATGATCGGGCTTTTCGCCTCACTGTGCCAGCTCCACTGTCGAACGCAGTAATGCGCTGTTGGGTGCAAGCTCGCCACTTTCTTATGCGCCTAACATGAAGGGATGTTCTGGGGTGGGACGCACCACATTCGAAATCTCCGACGCATGTATGAATGCTGGTCGGCAAAGTGAGGCGCATTAGAGCTCCGACAGGCAGACCAACTTCAATGTGGTCTGTCTGTCGGAGGCGTCGAAGTTTGCCCTGCATGTATGAGCGCACTTCGGCGCCGACATACATCAGGCGCAGTTTTCACAGAAAAAAACATGAAAACAGGCGCTTCGACGCGCCAATCTTCATACATGTCCCCCTTAGTGCGCAGTTTGTTCAAGTGGTGTTTGCTCACCAACTCCGAACATTCATGCCAACATTGGACTAATGGAATATTTAAAATGCATTATTGCTATGCTTTATAGATGTTGGATCAATGTTTGTTGCTGTCTACGTTTGAATAAATATATGGCTTTTTGAGATGCTGGACATCTCTTTTCCATAAAATGATTAAAGACCAAATTTAGAAACTAAGGGCGACATGTATGATCAGGATTTGCGCCCGATTTCTGGCGGAAGCTGCGCCTCACCAGTCCGAATCCCCTGTCGGACGCAGTGATGCGATGTTAGGCGCAGCCTTCGCCACTTTCGGATGCGCCTAACATGAAGGGGCGTGCAATGGGCGCGGTGTGGGCGTTCTGGGGCGGGACGCACCACATTCGAATACTCCGAGGCATGCATGATCGCAGATCAGCAAAGTGTGGCGCATTGCAGCGCTCAACAGCTCTAACAGGCAGACCTCGTTGAAGCTGGTCTAACTGAGCCAGAGGAGGCGAAGTGAAGCGAAAACGTAAAATTAGAGGAAAAATATATACGATCGCCAAAGAAATAAATCTCAGCTCTCAGCGCCGGTCTTGATTTTTTGTTAGTGATTTTATTTATGTATTATTTTAGAAGGTTTGAGCTCTTTTTCAGAGAATGTTTTACACCTAATAAAAACGATTTTTTTATCATACCATACTCAGTATATATATTTTCCCTTTAATTTTAAATG
The DNA here is from genome assembly GCA_025379985.1 of Phyllomedusa bahiana. Taxonomy (NCBI): domain Eukaryota; kingdom Metazoa; phylum Chordata; class Amphibia; order Anura; family Hylidae; genus Phyllomedusa; species Phyllomedusa bahiana. Next base: position 5,098 of record JAODAL010025772.1, on the reverse strand, counting down.
ATCCACTTTTTCACGACAACAGCTTTGATTTTTCACTTTATTCATTCATTCATTTGAAAGACAACTCTTTTTGCTCTTCACTAACATCTTTAATGATTTGTCGCTCATTTCCAGCCTGTCTCGAATCGGAATACATGTTAGGGGTAGTCCTTCTGCGCCTAAGTTCCGCACTGCGCCCCACACACTGGCGAGGTGCGGTGGACTTTACACCGCATGTATGAGCGCTCCTCGGGCGCCGACATAAATGAAGCGCAGCTTTCACGTTCGACGACACGCCGAGATTCATACATGTCGCCCTAAATCTTTTTTAAGTTACTCACAATATGTAACCTGCGGTGAGAAAAAAATTAATTTGACAATTGGTGTCCCCAGTTTTTACAAGGTAGTTAAAAAGAACGATTGGTTGCAATATGTGGCGGGTTCCTAGAGTGCAAGCGGCGGAGAATTAAACAGGTTTAGGAAGAGATAAAATGATTCTCCTTTTCATTTGCATGTAAAGTATGATCAATGTGAATTGATTAAGACTAAATTAACATCAATGGCTTCCAATATTTTCTTTGTTTACACATTAGCCTGTTCCCTTTAACACATAGATATATTGAATTCAGCTTAGGAGACGGAACGGCGCGGCATTGGCCTTTACAACAGAACTTATCTGTAATTAAAATCATTCACAAGTTTTATCAAGGATCCGTTTGTAAAAGTAGCAAAAGGAAGATTTAAACGCTATAATGAAAGCCCAGAGTTTCCATTACAGCGCCGTACAATGTCGCCGTTCCCTCATTGTCTTTAGTAAAACTCTTACTCCGTCAGGTCTTGGTCCATGGCCATGAACCATGTCAAGTGTATAGTAATGAGTGGTATTGAACGTGTCAAGGCTTTTCTTGCCTCTCCATCTCCCACAACAGAGCACAGCCGTAGGTTTTCTGCTCAGGAGGGTTTCATTACATTGCTGTAGGATGTGTAGCAGATCTGTGTTTGTCATTAGGCACATTTTGTAGGGATACGACAATTATTATTATTATTATTTTTTTTAAAGCGCCATTGATTCCATGGCGCTGTACCTTTGAGGGGGGTTACATACACTATATAAGTAGAACCGGTAAAAAGTGCTTGATGAAGGGGAGGAGTTATCCCCGAAACGTCCACGAGGTGCATCTAGTCCTGCTCTGTTGTCGGTGTTTCCTGCTCACCTACGTGGGAGTGATACTATGGACTACTATTGAACGGTGTATTGCCAAAACAAAAAACTGAGTATAAGCTTTTCATTGTTCTAATATACTGTAACATACGGTTCAATGTCTTTTTTAAAGAAGAGTTATTAAAAAAGTATATATTTTTTTACCGGTTCTACTTATATACTGTTGAGCAGCAGAGTGGCATTGGAGGTCCCGTACTTTTGGACCGTAATTCTAGCTTTACTCAAGGTTTGAAGTCTATTAACATAGGCCACTATAATTTGTTTGACTGAGGGGGTTACATACATAACATATGGCAAACAAGTACAATGGTGATGATAAATAACTAACAACTGGTAGAGAAGGAGAGAGGACCCTGCTCGCGAAGCCTTACAATCTACAAGAGAGGAGGGAAGAGACAGGAGGTGTGGGGCAGACATGTGTGTGGGGTGGTGTACTGGTAGTGGGTTTATTGTAGGTTATAGGCTCGTGAAGAGATGGGTTTTCGGGTTGTTTTTGAAACTGGTGACTGTTGGGGAGAGTCTGATGTGTTGGGGTAATGAGTTCCAGAGAATGGGGGAAGCACGGGAGAAGTCTTGGAGATGGTTATGTGAAGAGCTGATAAGAGGAGAGCAGAGAAGAAGGTCCTGTGAGGAGCGGAGATTGCGAAAAGGGAGGTATCTGGAGATTAGAGCAGAGATGTATGGAGGGGAGAGGTTATGGAGAGCTTTGTAGGTCATGGTTAGTAACTTGAATTGGATTCGCTGGGCGATGGGTAGCCAGTGAAAGGATTGGCAGAGAGGTGATAGTATAGAGCTGTTGACAGTGATAGAGAGATCAGGTGGAAGGATAGAGTGGGACAGTGGAAAGATGATGAACTTGGTTCAGTGTTATGTGTGGTTTTTCATATAGCTGGAAAGCTTAGCAACAATTCACATAAAAAACCAAAGATAAACTCTACAGCATCTAGAGCCTGGGGGTCTCAAACTCAGCCGGATAAATGGACCGCACATAGAAAAAATGTGGACTCAATGAGCCACATTGCTATCAAATTCAACAAAAACAAAATAATTATCCAGGTTGTTTTGCATGGGGTGATGCCAATTTTTTTTTCAAATTATTATTTATTATGTGCCAAGCTTTTATAATGGGGAAATGGTGTTGTATGTTTTTATTTTATTTTCATTTTTTCAAATTTTGTACTAGATCCAATAAGGAACTGCACTGAGCGATCACTTGAACGCTTTTGGAATACATTGCATTACATTTGTTATGGCAGTATTATTTCAGTCGTCAGTCAACCTTTCAAGCCCTACTTTTGGGCAAGGCCTGGCAGTCCTACATTACAGACAGACTGATGCCATTGTTAGGCCTCTGTCTATAATGGCAATGATCTTCACCCAATGATGTCAAATCCCTTACATGCCGTGGTTGCTATTGACTCCAGCATATAAGGGGTTAAAAGGCCGGGATGGAAGTAAACACCAGTCCCTTCTGGTATAACAGGACCCTGACATCCCTGAGGATATCTGGGCAGCTTCACAAATGACAATCTCAGGCTGCGTGTTTGAGTTCCCTTATCATGACTCTGTATGGTCACCTTATGGCCCCCTTCACACTTACATTAGCATCAAAAAGCTGCTTACTTTTTTTAGGCTTTGTAAATTTTTCATGCAAGTTTTGTAAAGTTTTGTGTGTAGATTCTTAGTTCACACGTTTTGATCAAAAAATGTTTAAGCCACTCACGACTTACAACGTGATCTCAGCAATGTGAACCTGGGTGCCACTGGCAGGGTTGTGGCATATATATATATATGTGTATATATATATTAATATATATATATATACAACCACACACCTCTCCATCCCTGGCAACCGGGTCACATTGTGTTTTTCAGAAACGTTTTTTTGTGCAGAACTATATGTTGCATTTGGCATATATTGCTTTTAATCTATATAGGGAGGAAGGGATTCCTCCATTTTGGTTTTCTGCACTCCGCCCACCTTAACAGGCTGTTATAAGTGCAGCATGTTTGCAAGGTTTTGGGGTCTTTATTTTTCTCTCTGGGGTAATGGAGGTCGGTTGGCCCAATGAGAAGTCTGAATTTGGCTCTATTGAGAGCTAAAGATAGCGTAGGACCACCCGCCTTGATATCACATTGTAAATCTTGGGTGGCTTAAACATTTTTTGATCAAAACGGGTGAACTAAGAATCTCAAAGTTTTTTTCATGTATAATACCACAAGTCTGGCTCAGGCACCACCTTTATCCTGGTCTGGCTGTTCTTCTGCAGGTCATACATACAGGGCAGTGTAGAGCCAATACCACATGTCTAGCTCAGGCACCATCTTTACCCTGGTCTGGCTGTTCTTCTGCAGGTCATACATACAGGCGCAGTGTAGAGCCAATACCACAAGTCTGGCTCAGGTACCACCTTTATCCTGGCCTGGCTGTTCTTCTGCAGGTCATACATACAGGGCGTGTAGAGCCAATACCACAAGTCCCAGCTCAGGCACCACTTTACCCTGGTCCCCGGCTGTTCTTCTGCAGGTCATACATACAGGCGCAGTGTAAGCCAATACCACAAGTCTGGCTCAGGCACCACCTTTACCCTGGTCTGGCTGTTCTTCTGCAGGTCATACATACAGGCACACTGTAAGCCAATACCCCAAATCTGGCTCAGGCACCACCTTTACCCTGGCTGGCTGTTTTTTTCTGCAGGTCATACATACAGGCGCAGTGTAGAGCCAATACCACAAGTCTGGCTCAGGCACAACCTTTACCCTGGTCTGGCTGGTTCTTCTGCAGTCATACATACAGGGCAGTGTAAAGCCAATACCACAAGTCTGGCTCGGAACACCTTTACCCTGGTCTGGCGTTCTTCTGCAGGTCATACATTACAGGGCAGTGTAGAGCCATACCAAAAAGTCTTTGGGTCATGCACCACCTTTACCCTGGTCTGGTTGTTCTTCTGCAGGTCATACATACAGGCCCCAGTGTAGAGCCAATAACCCCAAGTCTGGCTGAGCACCACCTTTACCCTGGTCTGGTTTCTTCTTGCAGGTCATAAAATATAGGGCATTTAGAGCCAATACAACAAGTCTGGCTCAGGCACCACCTTTTACCCTGGTCTGGCCTGTTCTTCTGCAGGTCATACATACAGGCGCAGTGTAGAGCCAATACCACAAGTCTGGCTCAGGCAACCACCTTAACCCTGGTCTGGCTGTTCTTCTGCAGGGGCCAACATACAGGCAGTGTAGAGCCAATACCACAAGTCTTGCTCAGACACCACCTTTACCCCTGGTCTGTTCTTCTGCAGGTTCATACAGGGCAGTGTAAGCCAATACCACAAATCTGGCTCGGGAAAACCTTTACCCTGGCTGGGTTCTTCTGCAGGTTCCCAAAATACAGGGCAGTGTAGAGCTAATACCACAAGTTGGCTCAGGGGACCAAAACCTTTTTACCCTGGTCTGGCTGTTCTTTGAGGGCATACATAAGGGCATGTAGAGCCAATACCCAAAATTGGCTCAGGCACCACCTTTACCCCTGGTCTGGCTTTCTTTTCAGTCATACTACAGGGCAGTGTAGGCCCAAAACCCCAAGTCTGGGTCAGGCACCCCTTTTCCCGGCCTGTTCTTCTGCAGGGCCAAAAACGGGCATTGAGCTAATACCACAAGTTTTGGCTAGGGACCACCTTTAAACCCGTTGGGTTTTTTTCTGCAGGTCATACATACAGGCAGTTTAGAGGCAATACGACAAGTTGGCTCAGGGACCACCCTTTACCCTGGTCGGGTTTCTTCTACAGGCATACATACAGGGGAGTGTAGAGCCAATACCACAATCGGGTCAGGGACCACCTTTACCCCGGGGCTATTCTTCTGCAGGTCAACATAAAGGGGAGTGTGAGTAATACCACAAGT
>JAODAL010025771.1:0-58006 GCA_025379985.1 Phyllomedusa bahiana | reverse complement strand
GACGTATCCATACTCCGGGTGCGGAACCCCAAACGACTGGACGTATGGTAGCTAAGGTCTTTAAAGGGGTTTTAAAAAGGTTGTTAACCCTTTTAAAGGGTTTTCCAAAAAATTTAAAGAAAGAAGAGGTGAAATTTCAAAATTTCAGATTTTAAAATTTTTAAAATCCATTTTTTACGGGAACACAGAAATGGAAAAAGGAAAATGAAAACTTAATATTGTTTCCCCCCAATTCTGCCGATTTATAGTTAAACCCATTTGTGGTCCTAGTGCACTTTTTTGAAAAAAACCACAACCCTAGAATAGGAGAAGCATTTTGTACTTTGGGGGGTTTCTTTTTCTTTTACGCTACATTTTAGGCGCCATTACAAGTTTGTGGACACCCTAAGGTGCTAAAACTTAATAAACACCCTAAAATTACCTCATTTTGGAAAAAATACCCCCCAGTTTAATTAGGGGTGCAGTGATTATATCGACCCCAGGGGGGAAAGTTTGGGGGGAAAATGCCCAAATTTGTTTTTTTTTTCCCAAAAAAATGAAATTTTTAAAATAAAAATGTTTAATTTTTTACAAGAAATCCTGGGAAAAAAAGTACCCCAAAATTTGTTATGCAAGTTCGGCAATACCCTATATATGCTTGTAAACTGCTGTTTAGGTGCATTGCAGGGCGTACAAGGGAGGGAGCACTATTTGGCTTTTCGAACGCAGATTTTTTTGGTTGCCTGAGTATTTTCAAACCCCCCAAAAAGTACCAAAAAAGGTAAAACTTCCAGGTCCCCCTTTTTTGGTTTTTCAAACCCCCAGGGACCTCTTTCAAAATGGTGCATTGTGCATTTTGGCCACACAGGTGTTCCACAGATTTTTTTTTTAACTTTGGGCCATGAAAATAAAAAAAACAACAACTGCATCTCCGCCATTGATTTTTGGGGTTCATTTTTACACCGTTCACCATGTGGTTTTAATGATAGGACAACTTTACTATGTGGATTGCTACAATTACAAATAAATTTTATATAGTTTTTTTTATATTTTTCTACTTTTACACAATAGAAATGGGCTTGTAAAAAATTATTTTTATGTCAAAATAACTTTTTATTTTTCTGTATATGGAGCTGATTAAGGGCTTGTCTTTTACAGAATGAGTTGATGTTTTCGTTGGTGCCATTATTGGGTTTATATGATGCTTTGATTGCTTTATAACAAGGTTTTTGTGATGTAGAATGAATGAATGAATGAATGAATGAATGAATGAATAAAGCAATCCCGGTAGTGTTTTTTATTTTTTTTAAAGTGGTCACCTTTCAGTATAAAAGAAATGTTTGCTTTACGCAGCAGGTCAATACGATTACAGCGATAACTGATTTGTATTTTTTTATATTTTACTGCTCTTACACAATAAAAACACTTTAGTTTAGGAAAAAAACACGTTTTTGCATCACTATAGTCTGAGAGCCATAACTTTTTTATTTTTCAGTGTACGGAGCAGTGTAAGGGGTTTCCAGGTTGAGTTAATGTTTTTATTGGTATAATTTTTGGGGGACACATGAATTTTTGATCTCCTTGAAATCATTTTAGGGAGGGTCTGGATAAAGAAAATATGGAAATCCTGCTATCATTTTTATTTTAAATTTTTTATAGCGCTTACCGGGCAGTATACATGACATGTTAGTGTTTACGCTGATGGAATATATGATTGTGGCAATACCAAATTTATATAGTTTTTTTATGTTGTAGCAGTTTACAAAAAAAAAAATTATTGTGTAAAATAATATTTATGTCTTGCTCTCTTCTGATGGCCATAACTTTTTTTTATTTTTCTGTATACAGAGCTGTGTAAGGGCTTTTTATTTGCAGGACAAACTAGTGTTTCTATTGGTACCATTTTGGCATTTATATGACTCTTTGATCTCTTTTTATTTCATTTTATGTGTAGCAGGATAAACAAAAATCACAATTCGGTCTTTTGTTTTTGGTGTTCACTATACGGGTAAAATAAAGTGATAGATTTATGGGTTAGCTTGTTATGCACATGGCAATACCAGATATGTTTACTTTATTTATTTTTGATCTTTTTTGGGGGTATTTATAATGGGTAAAGGGCAGCGTGTGTGTTTCACTGTATTTTTATTTATTTTTTTCACTTTTAATTGTTATATATTTATTTTTTATTTTTTTCACTTGTCTCACTTTGGGACTATACTCTGCAATCATTAGATGGTTGGTATAACTCAGGTATAATACATTGCAGTATGTCTATGCTGCAGTGTATTATGCCAACTGTAAATCATCATGTCAGATTCCGCCCCTGGGCACAGCCTGACAGGATGACATCACAGAAAAACCAAAATCTTGCTGATGGAGTGAAGATGGAGGACAGAAGAAGCGTTCTCCCTCTGTCACACTCCTAAGCTCCCACAATTGCTTTTAATCGTGGCAGCTAAGAGGTTACCTCTGCTCCCGACGTCAACTGCAGAAGCTTAGTTGTCAAACACCGCCGGGCTCCCGAAGTGATTGTGCAGACAGTTTTAGCTAAAAGTTTCAGCTCTTCTCAAGAAATCTTAAAAAAGCACCCCAAAATTTGCTATGTAATTTCTTCTAAGTTTGGCAATACCCTAAATGTGGGAGTAAAATGCTGTTTGAGCGCATGACAGAGCATACAAGGGAGGAAGCAGATTTTGGGTACCATGTCATATTTACATAGGAAACTTTAAAGGGGAGAATCAATTCATTAAATGGTCTTAGAAGAAGGGGGACAGTGATTTACAAGCAACTTTGCAACTGGATGTCATTAGCAATGCTGTTTGTTATCACTGGATCCCTTATCTTCTGTTCTGTTTGAACTGATCTCCGTCTGGTCGGTCCCTCCTCTTGCATTTCACTAGTGAGAGCTTATTTACATTTCTGTTCGGCCCCCGGTCGGCTGTATTCACGGAGCTTGCATTCCTGCCTCTCACTCAAAGTAAGGCCCGGCACATTTTCACTCTGCACAGCCGAAGAAAAAAGAATAAAAACTGCAGGGCTTCTACAATCAGAAAACAGCACAATTTTGCGACTGTGCCTAAACATAGAAGAAGCATTAGGGGCCAAGAGCATTTCATTCTGCACAGCTCTGGAGGAGTTTATAAAAGACTGGATTCAATTGTAACATGAATGCAAGACTGTGGTATGTAAACAGCTCTTACAAAATACGACTGCATAGGGAGAGACACAGTGACATGTGGAGGGAGGGGAGAGGGGGGGAACACATGGAGCCAGCATGAACAGTGAAGGGGGGATGATGTCATCCCTTTGGTTAAGAAACACCCAGCTGGGAGGGGAAGAAACGCCCCTGGATTTGAGCTGAGAAGCTGGGGAGCACAATGGAACAGCCACACTAATGAAGCGAGACATTCCCTTTAAAGTATCATAACAGGTGAAACCTTTCAGAAGTCAACCATTTTGGATTAAACACTCCTTGTGAAATACATCCGGAGTTGTATTGTGCCTTTTGGACCCACAGATGTTCCAAAGATTTTTTTAACATTGGGCCGTGAAAATGGGAGGAAAAAAATGCAGTACTGTCATTGTTTTTTGGTCTTTATTTTTACAGCATTCACTGTGCGGTATAAATATCATGGTAACGTTACCATGTCTTTCTGTGCAAGTACAGCAATATCAGTTTTTTATTGTTTTCTTATGTTTTATTAATTTTACACAAAAGAAATGTGTTTGTAAAAAATTTTATTTTTATATCGCCATAGTCTGACAAACATTTTAATTTTTCTGTAGACAGCGGTGATTAAGGACTTATTTTCTGTGGCATGAGTTGATACTTTCATTGGTATAATTTCTGGGTTCATATCACACTTCAATCACTTTTTATCAAGGTTTTTGGGAGGTGGGATGAACAAACTACAGCAATCCTGGAATTGTCACTGTGCAGTATAAATGACATGTTAGCTTTACTCAGCAGGTCGATGCAATTACAGTGAAACACTTATTTAAAAAAGAAAACATGATTTTGTATCACCTTAGGGCCCATCTACACAACATGCTTTTACCATTGGACTTTTATGTGGACTGAGGTTTTAAAAGTCGCATAAATCTTACTTTTAAAACATCCCCATAGACCTCAATTTAAATTTTCGATGGCTCGGATTGCAAAAATGCTATTTCAGATTTCGAAAACCGTGAAAAACGGACTGTCCACCATCCCCATAGACCTCAATAGAAAATCTGAGCTATAGTCTACACAACTCGGATTTTCTGATGAATTTCAAAACTGCCATTTTTCAAAAAACTTGGAACATGCACAATAATCAACCATATTCATTTGGAAATGGTGGGTTATTGTACTATTCAATTGAACGAGATGGCCAAAATCTGAACACTGTCCTCAAATACAATGCAAAAGTGCAAAAAAATGAAGACCGGATGCAACATACTATTCGGATTCTAATTCCGAATCTGGCCAGTATTTGCCATTGACTGTGTGGACACAGCGTTAGTCTGAGAGCCAAAACTTTTCATTTTTCTGTGCAGGGGTTGCTTTTTGCGGAATGAGTTCACGTTTTTATTGGGACCATTTTGGGTGGGACAATACATTTTGATCACCTCTAAATCCATCTCTTGGGGGGCAGTGTGAAGAAAATACTGTAATCCTAATTATGTTTAACAGCGCTCACCATGTAGTATATGTAACATGTTAGTTTTACTCCATGGGTAGATATGATTATGGTGATACCCAATTTCTATATATGGTATCTATAAATTAGGTAAACTTTTTATTGCTCCATCTGACTTCTCATAACAGTCTAAAAAAATGGTAGCATACGTATATTCAAATATTATAAAGAATAACTTGCGGTTATTGCAGTCCTGAAACAGGCTTCAACATTGTTTCCATCGGCATACGTTAAAAAGTTCAAGATGGTATACACTCATCACAAGCTGAACAGGTCTCCAACTGTGGAACACACTCCTTCTCTCTCACTAGGCTGTGAGAAACAGCACAACGTTTCAGAAGACACGCCCCCTTTGTCAAGTACACCTGTGTACTGCATGAGAGTTCCTTTTAACCATTGCTAAACCATGTACTACATGTGATGTTACAACAAACAAACATTAAAAACAATTTACAATATCACTATACATCTTACTGGCTATGTTAAAGGGGTTGCATCATTACATTAAATGGTCTTCAGAATAAGGGGACAGTGAAGACAAGCAGCTTTGCAATTGGATGTCATTTGCAAAGCTGTCTTGTTTTCACAGTCTGCCTTATCTTCATTTTGTGTAAACGCTGTTCCCCAGTGCCAGTCAGATTCCACCTCCTTTCAGTTCATTGGCTGCCGGCTCTACTAATTTACATTCTGTTTGGCCCTGGTATTATTCACGGGAGCGTGCATTCCTGCCTCTCTCACTCAGAATAAGGGGTCGGCAACATTTCGCTCTGCACAGCCAGCAGAAGCACATTCACACTGCAGCTGCTTCTACAATCAGAAAACAGCAGTATCGTGCTCAGTGCCTAATGCTCCTGTGTGTAAACATAGAAAGGAGACAGATCTGTGCTGCTCTGGATGAGTTCATAGAAGATTGGATTTAACTGTAAACCTCCAGCTGTGAGAGGAGAAGAGATCAGTGCTCTGAGTTCATAGAAGACCGTCTAGACTGAATGCATGACTGTGGAATGTAAACATACAGCTCTTACAAAAATAAGACTGCATAGGGAGAGGAACAACATAGTGACATGTGGACTCAGACAGAGAGGGAGGGGAAGAGCACACTGACTCGGGAGCGAGCATGAACAGTGAAGGGGAGGATGATTTCATCCCCCTTCAGTTAAGAAACACCCAGCTAGGATGGGAAGAAACGCCCCTGGATTTGTAGAGCTGAGAAACTGAAAATACAATGAAACACACAAACTGATGAAGCGAGACATTACTATTAATGACAGTTTTGTCCTCCCTAGGACATGTCAAATAACATGACAAATTTATAGGCTAGGTTTCTATGCACATGGCGATACCAACTACTAGTGATGAGCGATTACGTCGACTATCGTCATCGGGTCGATAGTCGATATAGTCAATTATCAAGACGATTTCCGATAGTCGATAATAGATTATGGCCGATGACCATTAAAGTCTATGGGAGAGGAACAACACCTTCATTCTTACACCCAAACAGGGCTGGAGAAGCTGGAATTAACATCCACAACAGTAAACTGGATACGTGCTACATCTTAGGCAACACAATTAGGTTATAAAAGTCACAGAAAAAAAGTCACAGACCATTCACTATCCCTGTCTTGTACCACAGCCTGACCCTTAAACCTGCATGACCCACAAATTAAAAAGTGCCTGATGGCAGAATGATTTGAACCATCATTTTGCTTGAACTGAACATTGAATATCCCTGTCCTGGAACGCAGCATGAGCCCCAAACCTGCATGACCCCAGATTAAAAAGTGCAGGAAAAAGGAGTCTTTCAACCACAATTTTAGTTTCACTGGACATAGACTATCCCTGTCCTGGGCCACAGCATGAGCCCCAAACCTGCATGACCCCCAGATTAAAAAGTGTCGGAAAAAGGAGTCTTTCAACCACCATTTTAGTTGAAATGGACATAGACTATCCCTGTCCTGGGCCACAGCATGAGCCCCAAACCTGAATGACCCCCAGATTAAAAAGTGCCGGAAAAAGGAGACTTTCAACCACCATTTTAGTTTCACTGGACATAGACTATCCCTGTCCTGGGCCACAGCATGAGCCCCAAACCTGCATGACCCCCAGATTAAAAAGTGCCGGAAAAAGGAGTCTTTCAACCACCATTTTAGTTGAACTGGACATAGACTATCCCTGTCCTGAACCACAGCATGAGCCCCAAACCTGCATGACCCCCAGATTAAAAAATGCCAGAAAACGGAGTCTTTCAACCACCATTTCAGTTGAACTGGACATAGACTATCCCTGTCCTGGGCCACAGCATGAGCCCCAAACCTGCATGACCCCCCAGATTTAAAAAGTGCCGGAAAAAGGAGTCTTTCAACCACCATTTTAGTTGAACTGGACATAGACTATCCCTGTCCTGGGTAACCTACATCTGTTCAAGTCTTCCTGTACCTCCATTGTACAATTCAGAGGAATATTTGTATTAGCTATTTTGTACATGCAAGTTTTTAGTAGTTTAATTCTAGAAAACACATTTTTAAAATAGGATGGAATCCCACCACGTCTTTGTTTCTCTTTTTTAATTGTATTAAATGGGTTGTCTCACTACAGGGATTGCTAGCTCTGTTAAAGATCTTACAAAACAAGTCATTTTGCAATATGTGTCCATTAACAGTGTCCTACCTATTCCCGTTTCTGACAGCACCATCACCCTTGAGCCACTCTTGACATTTGTGAAGAACAAATGTCTGTTAGAAACCACATTTTTTAGAATAGGACCTGTAGTATAGCTGCATGTCACAGCAATATGCCCCCAAAACTTCAAAATATGACCCTTGAGCCACTTGTGACAATTGTGAAGAACAAATGTCTGTTAGAAATTTTTTTTTTTATAATAGGACCTGTAGTATTGCTGCATTTCAAAGCAGCAAGACCCAAAAAATTCTAAAAATGACTTCTCAGCCACTGTTAAAAATTGTGAGGGAGAAATGCCACTTACAAGCCACATTTCTGTTCCAAAGGACCATGATTATTGCTGTATCTCACAGCACCATCACCCCAAAACCATTGACAATGCAAAAAAATTCTAAAGATGAAGTGAGTAAATGGAACATGGTTTTGTCATGAAACCTTGGTGTCTTTTACAGTCTCCTCACAGCAACACCAGCAAAATGAAGTTTTGGGAACTGAGAATAAAAACTGCAGTAAGAAATGATCATTTAAAAAAAAAGTTTTCAAGAGGACAATTTCTGTTTGAAGAGGAATGGCAAGTAGACCGGCAACTAATCGGTGATCTCGACAGTGGGTCTTTGAACAAAACTGAGCTGCGCCAAAGTGAAAAATAAAAACTAATTAAATCGTGTACAGATAATTAAAGGTGAGTTTTCCATCTATCAAATACACCTGCAGTTACCAGCAAATTTCTGTATGGTAATATAAGTACAAGATGGGTCTTTCAATAAAACTGGGCTGCGCCAAAGTGAATAAAAACCTAATTAAATTGTGTACGGATAATAAAAGGTGTTTTTTTGCACTTATGAAATACACCTGCGGTGACTAGAAAAGTTCTGTATCCTTCTGTGAGTACAAAGTGGGTCTTTGAACAAAGCTGGGCTGCGCCAAAGTGAAAAAAAAACGTAATTAAATTGTGTATAGATAATAAAAGCTGAGTTTTGCACCTATCAAATACACCTGCAGTTACTAGAAAAGATCTGTATCCTAATATAAGTACAGGCTGCACAAAATACAAGCTAATATTTCACCAAAAACTGGCCAAAAACTGTTAATAAAAACCCATTTCAATGCAGGGTCAAAGCAGAGTCTGGGCTGCACAATATCCACTCTCCTTTCAAAAGCCTGCCTGCCTGCCAGCCTGTCTGTCTGTGTTCGCCCACACACCCCTGGCCTCCCCTCCCCCCGCGGCTGTACAGCGCTAGATGCTCCTTTAAAATTCTCAGCCTAAGTAACTAAAAACTGAAATTCTCTAATCTACCTATGTTCTAATGTTCACAGCTAAAAGCATAGTTGTCTGTGTGAACAAAGAGAACTGTTTCGCCGAGCTGTTTTGAGAGAGACCTAGCACACGTCGTGCTCTTATGAGACACAGACACACACTGAAGCTGAACAGCCAATCACAACCATACACATCCCAGTCATGACGTCGCACACCCAGCTCTATTCTCTAAGCTGATTTGCTGGCCACCAAAATTACAGGAAGCGCCGAAAATGGCGCGATATTAATAGATTAAAAAACTATGAGATTCTTAGTTCATATGTTTTTGATCAAAAAATGCTTAAGCCACCCACGAACTTACAACGTGATCTCAGGTCGGGTGGTCCTATGCTTTCTTTACCTCTCAATAGAGCCAAATTCAGGCCTCTCATTGGGTCAACCGACCTCCATTATCCAGAGAGAAAGAAATAAAAAAACACCAACCTTGCAAGCTGCACTCATATAACAGCCTGTGAAAAGTGGGTGGGGTGCAGGAAACCAAAATGGAGGCATCCCTTCCTCCCTATATAGATTAAAAGCAATATATGCCAAATACAACGTATAGTTCTGCAAAAAAATATTTCTGAAAAAACACAATGTGAACCTGGGTGCCACTGGCAGGGTTGCGGCATATATATATATATATACACACGCACACCATTACCAGTGGCACACCACTGCAAAAAGGGCAATACAATACATGGAAATCCCTAAAGAAGCATTTATGCTATCTATCATACATGAAAAAACTTTGAGATTCTTAGTTCACATGTGGGTGGCTTAAGCATTTTTTGATCAAAAACATGTGAACTAAGAATCTCAAAGTTTTTTCATGTATGATAGATAGCATAAATGCTTCTTTAGGGATTTCCATGTATTGTATTGCCCTTTTTGCAATACAATACCAACTACGTGTACTTTATTTATTGTTGATCTTTTTTCGAGAAATTGGTGTTTGTAAAGGGAAAAGGACAGTGTACTTTTTTTTAGAAATCTCAGTTTTCCAAGTATAGAGAATGAGGAAAGTCACAAAATAAATGCTACAAGTCCACAAATAGTTAATTCCTCTAAAACATAACTTTTAATATAGTCTATAAAACCTTCCTTAAATATTACTACAAATACCATAGTGACATCAGCCCAGAAAAAAATAACAAGGGAGTTTTTGAATATCTATATATCCCTCCAAGACTCAACCCTCAACTGGCACTGAGTGGAGCCCCCGCCCCGAAAAGGGCGACCCCGCAAAGCTGTCTTCTATTAAACCCTATATCTGTTGCCTATACTTCTTAATCAGTAGTAAAACACACAGTATAGGCTTATACATACACAGATATATAGTGTGGCTAAACAATTACAAATGCTGGTCAGAATTTTTAACCTACCATTTGTATTAACACAACATACTGCCCAGACGTGTTTTGTCTCAATTTCAGAGACTCCTTAACTACAAAATACCACAATTAAACTTATTAACAAAGATAAATACATGTGACCTGCTGTGTCATGATACAAACTGGCCAATGTGTCCAGAGATGGTGTCTCTGCAGAGAGCTGGTGTTACTCTACCAGGTGGGAAGATGTCCCATAGTAATATTATGTTTTTTTATAAACTATATTAAAGTTATGTTTTAGAGGAATTAACTATTTGTGGATTTGAAGTATTTCCTTTTTTTTTTACATTGTATGTTTTTTACTGAATCTGTAAGGACCACATATTGTTTCACATTTTTTTGTATTAGACTATAGAAGGCTCTGCATCCCTGCAAGGAAAGAAAAACTGTCTTGGCTTACAAATCTGTGTTTCAACAGATTCACAAAAATAGCAGCATGTAATAAAATGGGTTTAGTGTGGATGCATTACATTGTTATAAATGACCCTTAACATGTAATGGAGCAGAATAGGACTATATCTATATATAAATTTCCTGAGCTTCTGTACATTACACATGATAGCAATGTGTCTGCCCCATTGCACTGATGAAATGTTTTCCATT
Source organism: Phyllomedusa bahiana (assembly GCA_025379985.1). Classification (NCBI taxonomy): domain Eukaryota; kingdom Metazoa; phylum Chordata; class Amphibia; order Anura; family Hylidae; genus Phyllomedusa; species Phyllomedusa bahiana. The sequence goes on along the minus strand of JAODAL010025771.1, from coordinate 47,366 downwards.
CTGGAGATCAACATTGTATGTGCCCAGGTTTTTTAATGAAGGACATAGAGTTTTGGCTGAAGTTGAATATTTATCATGATTTTATGAAATTAGTTTTGAAAAAACAGTCAACCTTTTTGTCTTTCTTATTAAATTCTTGTCTTCCCAATGTATTAACATTACTGCTGCATTCAGAACATTATATTGTACTATTCCTCTGTGATTACTCCTAAAAATTAGTTAATATATTGACAATTGGATACTATAGTTACCCTTGTCAATCAGTATAGACAATGTCGGACTGTCTAGGGTCACAGAGACAGACTCTACTGACAATCCTAATGGTGGTACTCATTTGCCATTGTTATTTCCTGAAGAATGCAAGAATTAACGACTACATTCACATAAGTTCTAAGATCTGTCAGGTCCTCTTTAAGATAAAAAGCAGATCTATAGAAGATATAAGAAAACTGTAACAGGAGGATCTCTCTATATATACTCTACAGAAAGAAAATATGCACTTAAAAATAAATGTACTTAAAATTTTAATTAAAAAAAAAGATTATATTACCGACATACTAATGTATGTGTAACCACAAGAATGGATATGACAAAAGAAAACGAAACAGGTATCAAAAAGGTGTCCAAAGCTGAAATACCCATATAAAGCAATATACATAACAAATTGTACTTATTTTATTACTCCATGTAGGTTATCACAAACATATCCTTTACTTAGTAACCTCTTTGTATATGCACCGCGTTGGTCTGTGTGAGCTTACACATACACTTATAGGCAATGACCAAACACCAAAAAACTTTTTCTTACTTTAATAACGTATATAAAGATACAAGTTAAAATCCATAGAAAGAAAGAGCAATACTTATCAAATCGTCCATAGTAGGTACTTTATAGAAGATTGTTGAGGAATAGCTGGAGGCCGCGAGCCGCCCGCACACTGTGCGACTCCATGTAGGTGCCACTTCATGCCTTCAGTGATCATGTGTAGTGTTGAGTGAACTATTTGAGAAAAGGTTTGTTTGACTCGAACTTTACGTATTTTCCGAACTTGAGCAGAACCGAGCTTTTTACGGTAGTTCGAGTAAAGTTCATGTGCCATTTCTTACTTTCACTTTGCTTCTTCCTGTACTTTTGGCGCCATTCATTCAGTGCAGACAACAGAGAAGTATCCAAAAACTTCACCAGTGAGTGTGTAGGGATCTCACTGGCTGCTGAATTCACATGACCTTGTTCTATCTATTACACTGTATTTTCTGTTGAACCCAATTTCGACTTTACTCTCAGTACTGAACATACTGCTCTCTGTGTCTGCATGCTCCAATGCATGCAGGCACCCCATTTCACAGCAATTTTATTAAGGACAAGCTGATGGTTAGATTAGTTAGGGGGGGGACAGTAAGCTTAGGGAATTATATACAGGAAAAGTTAGGGATCTTTAAATTGCTGCCTGTATCTTTCCCATCTTCAGTCTGAGTGCACAAAAGTGCATGTCTGCTGTTTTGGGGGTACAGCCAGTGGAGAAGACATAGTTAACACCATTGCAAATGATAGGGATTTAACAACAGTAGGGATTTGCTGTTTTGCTGCCAGAGTTCTTCCATAGGACCCCGTTCAACAGATATTCTATTGAAAAACAATCTATTTCTAATCCTATTTGCAAAATATAGGGATTCTACAACAGCAGTGATTTGCTGTTTTTCTGTCAGGGTTATTCCATAAGACCCCGTTCAACAGATATTCTATCGAAAAAATTCTATTTCTAACCCTCTTTGCTAGCTGCAAATTATTGGGATTCTAGAACAGTTGTTATTTGTTGTTTTGCTGCCAGGGTTCTTCCATAAGACCCCGTTCAACAGATATTCTATTGAAAATTTTTTATTTCTAATCCTATTTCCAAATTATAGAGATTTAAGAGCAGTTGCGATTTGCAGTCTTTGGAGTAGAGATCTTCCATTAGAGACAGTGAACAAATCTTTACATTTTTACTATTTATCTTTTTGAACATGGAGCGAATTAGAGGTTGTAAGTGAGCAAGGAGGGGCGTAGGGCATGGAGCTAGAGGTACGAGATAAGTCACTCCTTCCAGTGCTCCAGATGACACACAAGCGAGCACATCGTCAGTCACAGGACCGTCATACCTGACATCAGTTGATCGGTTCCCAGTGCGTCTCATTACTGAGATCGGCGCCAATCTGTTCTTCAGTGGTTAACACACCCTTCATCGAGCAGTTTTACCTCCTCTTCCTCTCAGTCAAGGGCAAAAATGTCATCACCATCATCAGTCCAACCTGTAGGCCAAATGTCACCCAATATGCAGACCGCTCCAGGTAATCCATGTTCTGAAGAGCTCTTTGATCACACAATGCAGTTGAGGTCAGAAGGCATTTCAAAAGATCAAGAGGCCAAAGAGGATGATTTTGTCTGCTCTGACACCCAATCGCTGATGCCCTCAGAGGAGGAGAAGGAAGATGGTTCATTGGTAGAAATCCAAAGCCATCAGCAATGGCTTCTAGCCCGCAGCTTGAGAATGTAGACTGTCAGGAAGAAGTCACCTGTGATGATGAGGACATTGTAGACCCAACGTGGTCTTTTGAGCAGCAGCTGGAGAGCGCATCATCAGTGAAAGAGGAGGATGATGGAGTATTGTCAGTGCGGGTCCAACTCCAGAAAGGGAGAGGGCGGTTGGACAAGTCCACTGACATTACTCTGCGAGCTGTGGTCAGTGGTGGCAGTGGGAACATCGCTACTAGGTTTTCACCGTCGAAAATGTCCAGGACTAGTGATGAGGGATTATGTCGACTATCATCATCGGGTCGATAGTCGATATCGTCAATTATCAAGACGATTTCCGATAGTCGATAATAGATTATCACCGATGACCATTAAAGTCTATGGGAGAGGAACAACACCTTCATTCTTACACCCAAACAGGGCTGGAGAAGCTGGAATTAACATCCACAACAGTAAACTGGATACGTGCTACATCTTAGGCAACACACTTAGGTTATAAAAGCCACAGAAAAAAGTCACACACCATTCACTATCCCTGTCTTGTACCACAGCATGACCCTTAAACCTGCATGACCCACAAATTAAAAAGTGCCAGAAGGCAGTATGATTTGAACCATCATTTTACTTGAACTGGACATTGACTATACCTGTCCTGGAATGCAGCATGACCCTTAAACCTGTCTGACCCACATATTTAAAAAGTGCCGGAAAAAGGAGTCTTTCAACCACCATTTTAGTTTCACTGGACATAGACTATCCTTGTCCTGGCCCACAGCATGAGCCCCAAACCTGCATGACCCCCAGATCAAAAAGTGCCGGAAAAAGGAGTCTTTAAACAACCATTTTAGTTGAACTGGACATTGCCTATACCTGTTCTGTACCACAGTATGAACATTAAATCTGTCTGACCCACAGAATAAAAAGTGCCTGAAAAAGGAGTCTTTGAACCACCATTTTAGTTGAACTGGACATTGAATATACCTTTTCTGTACCACAGTTTACCATTAAACCTGTCTGACCCACAGATTAAAAAGTGCAGGAAAAAAGGAGTCTATGAACCACCATTTTATTTGAACTGGACATTGACTATACCTGTTCTGTACCACAGTATGACCATTAAACCTGTCTGACCCACAGATTAAAAAGTGCCAGAAAAAGGAGTCTTTCAACCACCATTTTAGTTGAACTGGACATTGACTATATCTGTCCTAGGTAACCTACATCTGTTCAAGTCTTCCTGTACCTCCCTTGTACAATTCAGAGGAATATTTATAACAGCTATTTTGTACATGCACGTTTTTTAGCAGTGTCATTCTAGAAAACACATTTTTAACCCCTTAACGACCTTGGGCATATCAGTACGTCCCAGGGCCGCTAAGGGGCTTTGCAGGGGGATCGCTCCGCGACCCCCCCGCACAGCCAGCAGGTGTTAGCGGCAAATCGCCGCTAACACCCGGCGGTAACAGCGCCGGTGGGTGGCTCCGCCCGCTGGCACTGTTTTTACCCATTAGGCGCCGCGGCAAAGATGGCCGCGCCGTCTGAATTAACGCCGATCCGATCACTGGGCATTATGGTGGGGAGCCTTGTGAAGGCTCCCGTCACTTACCCTGGCCGGTTTGCCCCACTTCTGTCCGCAGATCTTTGTACACCCTACTGCATTGCCTATGCAAAGCATTAGGTTGTATTAACAATCGCGCCACCTAGTGGTCAAGTACCACAGGTGGCCTCAATGTGACAGTAAAAAAAAATAAGAAAAAAATTTTAAAGTACAAAAAAAAAAGTATTAAAAGTTCAAATCACCCCCCTTTCCCCATTTTACAAATAAAATCATTAAAATAATAAAAAAGTTACACATATTTGGTATCGCCGCGTCCGAAAAAGTCCGATCTATAAAAATATAACATCATTTATCCCGTACGCTGAACACCGTAGAAGAAAAAAATTCCAAACGCCAAAAACGCCAAAAAAGTCGCATGCATTCCAAACTGCTAGTGATAAAAAGTACACTTCAGCCCGCAAAAAATGCCCCCTCACTGACGTCCGTAGGTGTTAGTACAAAAAAGTTAGTACAAAATGGCGCCGTGGCACAAATTTCAAAAATAGAAAATGTTTGGAATTTTTTTACGGTACCAAAACATAACGGAAAACCCTACAAGTTTTGTATTGCCAGATGTGTAACAACCTGAAGAATACAGATAACACATTATATTTACTGAAGATTGAACGCCGTAAAAGCAAAACCTCCGCAAACATGGCGAAAATACATTTTTTTCACAATTTGTCCCACTTGGAATTTTTTTGCGGTTTCCCAGTACATTCTATAGTATAGTGAATAAAACCAATAGAAAGTACATATTGTCCCGCAAAATAAAAGCCCTCATGTGTCTATGTAGGTGGAAAAATAAAAGTTATGGCTTTCAGAAGGCGAGGAGGGAAAAACGAACGTGTCACCCAAAAAAAAACGCCTGGTCCTTAAGGGGTTAAAATAGGATGGACTCTCACCACATCTTTGTTTCTCTCTTTTTAAATTGTATTAAATGGGTTGTCTCACTACAGGGATTGCTAGCTATGTTAAAGATCTTGCAAAAACAAGTCATTTTGAAATATGTGTCCATTAACAGTATCCTACCTATTCCTGTTTTTGACAGCACCATCACCCTTGAGCCACTCTTGACAATTGTGAAGAACAAATGTCTGTTAGAAACCACATTTTTTAGAATAGGACCTGTAGTATAGCTGCATTTCACAGCAACATGCCCCCAAAAATTCAAAACATGACCCTTGAGCCACTTATGACAATTGTGAAGAACAAATGTCTGTTAGAAACAACATTTTTTATATAATAGGACCTGTAGTATAGCTGCATTTCAAAGCAGCATTACCCAAAAAATTATAAAAATGACTTCTCAGCCACTGTTAAAATTGTGAGGGAGAAATGCCACTTACAAGCCACATTTCTGTCCCAAAGGATCATAATTATAGCTGTATCTCATAGCAACATGTCCTCAAAACCATTGACAATGCAAAAAATTCTAAAGATAAAGTGAGTAAATTGAATACAGTTTCGTCATGAATCCTTGGTGTCTTTTACAGTCTCCACACCGCAAAACCAGCAAAATGATATTTTGGGAACTGAGAATAAAAATTGCAGAGAGAAATGATCATTTTAAAAAACATTTTTCAAGAGGACCATTTCTGTTTGAAGAGGAATGTGAAGTAATCGGTGACCTCAGCAATTGGGGCCACAACATCATCAGAGATCCATGCCTGATTCATCTTGATGAAAGTAAAAACGACCACATTTCTGGGGAAAAGCATGCTTTTGTCTGTAATACCCTCCAGCTTGCTGAATTCCCTCAGATATGACGCTGGCGCTGGGCAGGACAACCCTCTTGGCGTGGCCAGCGAGCTCGGGCCCATTCTCCAAAATTTTTTGGTGACCAAACATTGGTCCGGGAACATACCAAAAAAAGGGGTGTTGGAGGGGTGTGGTGATTTTTTAAGGGGTTTGTGTTTTTGTATGTGTGCCCCATTACTTCTTGATAGGGTAAATAGTTTACATTATTATCAACAATTGAAAATCGGCACTTTTTTTATGTATCGATTTTTTTAGATCTAATTATTTTAAAATCTGTGCATCATCTATTACTATCGGGCTTTTCGTCGCTTCCTTCATTTTGGCAGCCGAAAAACAGCTTACAAAATTTGGCGGGGGTGAGTTTGTTCGACTCATGACGGGGATGTGGGTTCGTTTGGGCTGGAAAAATCACATGCCTCGTTTACATAAAAGCCTTCCTGTTCGATCAGTGCTGTCAGGTTATAGCAGTAGGAGTCGTTTGCCTTGTTCCAAACAGTCGCAAAATTATTCATTTCTTCAAGAGAAACTCTACGTTTTAGCGTGATCCTTACAACTTATTAGATCAATTTTGAAGATTTTTGTATTTGGGGAAGAATTTTAAAGGACTTCTACCGCTGTAAAGTCCAGGGGTAGCGGGGGGGGTGGGGGTCCCAGGGCGAACAAAAACAAGCTCTTTAAAGAATTGGATAATTTTCCCCAAGACTTAGGTAGACATTGCACTGCAAAGCTTTATTTTTAACATTTTTTTAAAATTTTTCCTGGATATTGGGAGCCTGAACTTATATTAGGATACACATCTTTCTGTAACTGCAGGGCTTTTGTTAGGGGCAAAAAATCACTTTTTATTATCATATACTTTCAGTAGGTGTTTTTTCTCAATTTTTCCCTTCCCGCTTTTTTTGATAATCCACCTTTTTTCGTTAAATTAGAATCCAGCAATTATGTAGTCAGCACAGGTGAAGGGGCCAAAAATACATTTTTTTATCCGAAAAAAATTACAGATACGTGTTTTTTCACTTTTGGGGCACTACAGCTTTGTTCAATTTAGGGCCCCTTTCCTTAAATTGAATACAGCAATTTTTTAGTCACCACAGGGGTTGAAAAATGCCAAAATTCATTTTATTTCCCAAAACATTTTAGATACTTTTTTTCACTTTTGGGGCAGGCCAGCTTTGTTTTTATAGGCACTTTGCATTAAATTTGAATACAGCAATTTTTTTCACCACAGGTGAATTTGATGGTGCCCAAAAATACCTTTTATTTTCCGAATACATTTCAGTACGTGTTTTTTTTTACTTTGGCGCACTACAGCTTTGTTCATTTAGGCACCTTCACTTAAATGTGAATATAGCAATTTTGTAGTCACCACAGGTGAATTGAAAGGGGCCAAAACTACCTTTTATTATCGAATACATTTCAGATACTGTTTTTTCACTTTGGGGCCTACAGCTTTTTCATTAGGCCCTTGCACTTTTAAAAGGAAACAACATTTTTTTGTCACCCCAGGTGAATTGAAAGGTGCCAAAAATACCTTTTTTTATCCGAATACATTTCAGAAGTTTTTTTTCACTTTTTGGGCACTACACTTTGTTTATTGAGGCACCTTGCACTTAAATGTAATCAGCAATTTTTTGCACCACAGGGGAATTTAAAGGTGCCAAAAATACCTTTTTTTATCCCAATACATTTAAACTGTTTTTTCAATTTGGCGCAGGCCCTTTGTTGATAGATTACTTTGGGGAGTTAAATTTGAAAAGCAAATTTTTTATCACCAAGGTGAATTGAAAGGGGGCCCAAAAAAACCTTTTTTATCTGAAACATTCAGATACGTGTTTTTTCACTTTGGGACAGGGCCCGCTTTTTTTGATAAATCTACTTTACAGTTAAATTTTAATACAGCAATTTTGTAGTCACATATTTGAATTGATAGGTGCCCAAAAATACCTTGTTTATCCGAATACATTTCAATATGTTTTTTTTTTCACTTTTGGGTCAGTCAGCTTTGTGTAGGCTATTTTGCAGTTAAATTGAATACAGCAATTTTGTAGCACCACAGGTAAATTGAAAGGTGCCAAAAATCCCTTTTATTTTTGTATACATTTCAAAAAGGTTTTTTTTCACTTTTGGTCATAAAAGGTTTTTTGAAATCTACTTTGCAGTTAAATTTGAATCCACAATTTTGTAGTCCCCACAGGTGACTGATAGGTCCAAAAAAAAACCTTTTCCCCCCCTTAACGACCTTGGGTTCAGTCGTCCCGGCCGCTAAGGGGCTTTTGCGGGATCGCTCCGCACCCCCCCCCCCCGCACAGCCCCCGGGGTTTAGCGGCAAATTGCCGCTAACCCCGGGGCGTAACCGCCGGGGGGTGGCTCGCCCCGGCGCTGTTTTACCTACAGGCCCCTCGAAGATGGCCGCGGGTCTGAATTAACGCCTATCGGTCCGTGCACCGATCGGTGCGTGATCGGCATAACGCGCAGCTATGCTGTGCCGCTCCGATCACCGATGCAATTGTGGTGGCGGAGCCTTGTGAAGGCTCCTGTCCACTTACCCTGGCCGGTTTTCCCCACTTCCATCCAGCGTGACCAGGTAATAGTTGGGAAACCGCCATCTTTGTACATCCCTACTGCATTGCCATGCAATGCATTAGGATGTAATAAATCAGTCGTGCCACCTAGTGTTCAAGTACCCAGGTGGCCTCAATGTCACAGTAAAACAAAAATAAATAAATAAAGTATTTAAGTACAAAAAAAAAAAGTATTAAAAGTTCAAATCACCCCCCTTTCCTCATTTTAACAAATAAAATCATTAAAATACATAAAAAAGTTACCATATTTGGTATCGCCGCGTCCGAAAAGTCCGATCTATAAAAATATAACATCAATATACCCATACGCTGAACACCGTATAAGAAAAAAAAATTCCAAACGCCAAAAATGCTTTTTTGGACATTTTTACGTCACTCAAAAAATGGAATAAAAATGATCAAAAAAGGTCGCATGCATTCCGAAACTGCTAGCGCTAAAAAGAACACTTCATCCTGCAAAAAATTCCCCCTCACTGACGTCCGTAGTGTTTTAGCACAAAAAAGTTATTGTCCGGCACAAAATGGCGCCGTGGCGCAAATTTTCTAAAAATATAAAATGTTTGGAAATTTTTACGGAAAAAAATAACCAAAACATAACGGAAAAACCATACATGTTTGTTATTGCCGGATGCGTAACAACCTGAAGAATACAGATAACACATTATATTTACCGAAGAATGAACGCCGTACAAGCAAAACCCCCGTCAAACATGGCGAAAATACATTTTTTTTGTGCACAATTTTTGTCCACTGGAATTTTTTGCGGTTTCCCGTATATTCAATAGTAAAAGTGGAACTAACACCAATAGAAAGAACATCTGTGTCCACAAAATAAAAGCCCTCATGTGTCTAAGAAGGTGTAAAAAAAAAAAAAGTAATGTGCTTTCAGAAGGCGAGGAGGGAAAAACGAACGTGTCACCCAAAAAAAACGCCGTGTCCTTAAGGGGTTAATATCCGTATACATTTCATACAGGTGTTTTTTACACTTTTTGTCAGTCAAGCTTTGTTGATAGAGCTACTTTGTAGTTAAACATGAAATCCAGCAACTTTGTATCACCACAGGTAGATATGTGCCAAAAAATACCTTTATTATCAGTAAACATTTCAATAGGTGTTTTTTTTTCACTTTGGCGCAGGCCAGCTTTGTTGATACAGCCACTTGCAGTTAAATTTGATCCAGCAATTTTGTTTTGATTTGAGGGATTTTGAGAATCAGCTGTGAGTTTGCCTGTCCTTTTTAATAAGAGACTTTCCCAAAACTCTCCCAAACCATCTCAATTTTTATAATTCTGAACATGGATTGAATATCAGGTGGTAAGCGGAGCAAAGAGGGGGTATGGACATGGAGGTAAGGTACGAGAGAAGGTGCTCCTTCCAGTGCTGGCGACAACACCGCTGCCCAGCGGATCGTCAGTTGCAGGACCGTCAGGCCGTCATTACCACCACCCGCTGGGTCAGGGCCCTGTGAATCTCAGAATGAACATTCTGTCCCTTCAGTGGTTAATGCAACCTGCATACCACAGTCTTACCTCCTCTCCTCCAGTCATGGCCACAATTGTCGTCATTCAGCATCATCAGCATCCACCAAAATCCAACATGAAGCAGCCCAAATGACCAACTTTGTACACCCACCACTGTGGATAATACCATTTTCTGAAGACCTCTTTGATGACAACATGTGGTTGGGGGTCAGAAGGCAAGTTAAAAGATAAGAGTGTGCCAAAGAGGAAGATTTTCTCTGCTCTGACCCTGCCCATTACTGATGCCAATCAAGGAGGGAAGGAAGCCGGTCATCGTCAAAAGTCCGCAGGCGGTCCCGGCAACTGCCCGTGCAGTCCCTCTTGCTTGTAGCCCGCAGCCCTGGAATGCAGAATGTCAGGACGATCGAATCACATGTGTTGATGATTAGATTGACAACGATTGCGGATCCAACGTGGTCTTCCAGCCAGCAGAATGTGCCTTGCGAGCGCTAATCATCACTGTAACCGAAGGAGGAAGACGATGGGGTAGGTGCAGTACGGGTCCCCGTCCTCAAAAAAGGTAGAGGGTGGGGTCGCAGAAAGTCAGCTGATATGATACCGCCAGCCACGGTCAGTGAAAACTCTCCGCTCTACTCGCTTATTAATCCGCCGTCAAAAAGGACCCATGACCTCTCAAGCCTGGCCTTCTCCCCCCTTTGAGCAGGCCTCTGAAATTCAACCCAGCGTTTCCATATGCCGCCTTTGCCGAGGTAAACGCATAAGTAGAGGCAAGAACCTTAGGTGTTTTTAACCACCACCACATGTCTATTCACATCAGCGAATGCATGAGTTGAAAATGGAGGCATCACTTGGCCAAAAAGCCACACCGACCCGGGCATCCAACCACTGTCACATCCCTCTGTCTCGCCTCCTCCTTCCGCCACCACCAAGCGTTCCTCAGCTGCCCATGTCTCTCAGAGCTCTTGAACAGGAGCAGCCCCCTCCGCTTGCAGCCCCACGATTCGCTCCGAGTACCACGCAGCACCACCAGAACCCATCCTACCCTTCTCCGTCCGGCCAGCTTGACGACGCTGCACTCCGTACAGCGTTTAGTATCAGCAGCCCATCCTTCGTTTTCCCAGGTTTGGGAGCAGAAGAAACACTTTAAACCCAAACCATCCCAAAGCCAAAAGCCTGAAGTCAGGCATTGCCAGGCTTTTGGCCTGGAAATTGCCTTTCCGTCTGGTGACACAGATGGGTTCCGCCACGTCATGGCCCTTGCCTGCCCCCAAGACCAATGACGAGCAGGCATTTCTTCTTTCCAGAAAGCCGTCCCTGCACTGACACCAGCCACGTGTCATCTAAAATTTCAAGCTCGCGTTGTCTGCATCTGTGGCCGGAAAAGATCCATCTGACCACCGACACATGACTAGTAAACACGGCCAAGGCCCGCTATATCTCTGAGACAACTCACTGGGTGAGCTGAGTGGATGTATCAGTGGTGACGGTGGGCTCTCAGGCTTGGCGCACGCTCTCAAAACCGCTGGGATGGGTGCAGGTTCTTTCCCCCCAATTGTCCTCTGGAGACATCACTTGCCAGAGAATCCATGCCGTTTGAAATTAATCTGTCCTTGGAGACCGTCCACACACCTTTCCCGAGGTCAAAGGAGCTGTGGACGGCTCTCCGCCAACGACCGAGCCGCTGGCGTGGGTGACAAAACCTTGTGCCAGGCAAGGTGGTATGCGTTAACGGGCCAAAATCCTTCTGGCCGCCCTTAAGATCGGTTAGGCTGGAGCACTTCCTTGCCTGGCACATGTATTGAACCTGTTGTCCAGAAATTTCTAAAGAGCTACAACCACCCGGTCCAGACTGCCTGCTGAGGAAGGCTCGAAGTCAAAGTTCGCACTTCCGCCGTTCGCACCTGCGTCGTCCCGCCTGGTTGCGTCTGCAACGTCAGCGCAATTCCCCCATTACCGAAGTACGAAGGACACATGCCTGACAAGCAGCGGTACGGACCTCGGGGTGTTGAACCACCGAGAGTGGAGCAGGTGAAAGAGCTCTGCAACCATCCATGCCAGTTTTGAAGAAGTGCCACCAAAATGGTCAGTGCGACAAATGCCCTTGTCAGCATGAGCATTGTGGTGATCTTAGTTTCTGGAGACGATCGTATGGACACTCTGAACAACAGACCGCCAGCGACGGAGGAGGAGTACGTGACACAGTTGTCGGACTACGGAGGCCTTTCTCTCCGTCAAATCCACAAGGCCCGAACAGTTTCACAATTTCATCGGGTCTTCATTAGCAGTGGGTTCTGGTTTCCAGGGCTAGTGCAAGGCGCGCATCAGCTCTCAGGTTGCAACATCTCAGGCAAGTCAGGCTGTGTGAAGCTGTGCCGAAGGAAGCGGAGGAGGCGGGGAGGGAGGATGAGGTATTCCTAACACCGACCTTACCAATGTTCCTGCCTAGGAAAAGAGTTGGCGCGAATTTGAGGGCGGAGGAGGAAGATGAGGAAGATCAGTTTGCTAGTGCCCACACGACCCAGAGGGCTTGGAAATCAAAGGCTCCATCTCTCACATGAGTGCTTGGATGCTCCATTTCCTCCAACAATGATCCTCGCATTAAGGCCATCAAAATGAACAACAGTTACGGGTGGCCACACTCCTGGAATCCCCGTACAAAACAAAACTCAGCAACTGTTCCCTTCCACCAACCAAAATAGAAGTAAAATGCAGTAAAATGGAGACTTTGCTGATTGATCAACTTGAGACATCTGTTTGCGTCTGCTTCACGTTCCCAAATGTCACGGAAAAACAACAGCGACGTGACAGCCGTAGAGTGCCACGTAGCCGTAAGCGGCAGCAGCAGCAAAGGCGCCGGCAAGGTGGCTAGAAGCCTAATGGGCGACCTCTGTCAATTTTATTTACCACCTCACCAACGCATGCAATGCAGGGCAACACATCCAACACACATAGACGCAGCTTAAGAACATGGTGCCATGACTATCAGCGTCTCACACCGAAGTTTTGTAAGTGTACCGTACCCAATAGACCTCTGGTATCCGAAATGGAGAATGGCCCGACTCGCTCGCCACGCCATAGAGTGTTGGCCTGCCCAGCAAGCCAGCAACATATCTGAGCGGACCTTCCAGCACAGCTGGAGATTCATTACAGACAAACGCATCCGACTTTCCACAGATAATGTGGATCATTTGACTTCATCAAGATGAATCAGGCACGGATCTCTGATGATGTTGTGCCCCAATTGCCGAGGTCACCGATTATTGCCGGTCTACTTCACATCCTCTTCAAACAGAAATGACCTCTTAAAACTTTTTTCAAGAGAAGGTCATATTTATAATTTTTTTTGGGTCATGTTGGCTGTGAGATACAGCAATAATCATGGTCCATTGGAACAGAAAATGTGGCTTTTAAGTGCATTTCTCCCTCACAATTTTTGATAGTATGGCTGAGAAGTCATATTTATAATTTTTTTTTTTGGGTCATGTAGCTGTGAGATACAGCAATAATCATGGTCCCTTTGGAACAGAAATGTGCTTCTAAGTGGCATTTTCTCCCTCACAATTTTAACAGTGGCAGAGAAGTCATTGTTATAAGTTTAAGGGTCATGAAGCTTTGTAATGCAGCAAAACTACAGAGGTCCTATTCTAAAAATTGTGTTTCTAACAGACATTTGTTCTTCAAAATTGTCAAGTGGCTCAAGGTCCATGCTTTGAATTTTTGGGGCATTTGCTGTGACATGCAGCTAGACTAACAGGTCCTATTATAAACAAAATTTGTTTCTAACAGACATTTGTTCTTCATCAATTGTCCCAAAGTGGCTCAAGGGCCATGCTTTGAATTTTTGGTGGCATTTTGCTGTGACATGCACTACAACTACAGGTCCTATTATAAAAAAAATGTTGTTTCTAACAGACATTTGTTCGTTCACAATTGTCCAAAGTGGGCTCAAGGGTCTACTTTGAATTTTTTGGGGCATTTTTGCTTGTGGCATGCAGCTATACTACAGGTTCCTATTATAAAAAAATGTTGTTCTAACAGACATTTGTTTCTTCACAATTGTCAAAAGGGGCTCATGGGTCATGTTTTGGAATTTTGGGGCATTTGCTGTGACATGCAGCTATACTACAGGTCCCTATTAGAAAAAAATGTTTTGTTTCTACAGACGATTTGTCTTCACAATTGACAAAAGTGGCTCAATTGGTCATGTTTTGAATTTTTGGGGGCATCTTTGCTGTGACATGCAGCTATTACAACAGTCCTATATAAAAAAAATGTTGTTTTCTAACAGAACATTGTTCTTCACAATTGTCAAGAGTGGCTCAAGGTGATGGTGCTTCAGAAACAGGAATAGGTAGACACTGTTAATGGACACATATTTCAAACGACTTGTTTTTGCAAGATCTTTAACAAGGCTATCATCCCTGTATGAGACAACCCAATTAATACAATTAAAAAAGAGAACAAAGACGATGGTGGGATTTCCATCCTATTTTAAAAATGTTGTTTTCTAGAATTAAACTACTAAAAAAACTTTGCATGTACAAAATACTGGTAAAAAATATTCCTCTGATATAGGACAAGGGAGGTACAGTAAAACTTGACCAGATGTAGTTATATACAGAGGACAGGAATATGGAGCACGGAACAGAGAACAAAGTACATTAACAATTTCCTCCAGCACTTTGAGTAATAATGAGAAAAAGAATGCAAAGAAAAAGGGCACCTGGTTTAACAGGAGCGATAACCACCAGGTAATTTCCAAGTGAAGCTCAATTGGTCCGCACTCATACGGAGGGGCAAGCGCAACCCAGGACAGAACAGTAATATGTCCATTGAAACTAAAATGTGGTTAAAGAATTCCTTTTTCCGGCACTTTTTAATCTGTGGTCATGTAGATTTAAGGGTTCTGCGCGTCAGACAGGGATAGTCTATGTCCATTCAACTAAAATGGGGCTGAAAGACTCCTTTTTTCCCACACTTCTTAAATCTGGGGGTTATCAGTTGGGGCTCATGCTGTGGCCAGGACCAGGTAATAGTCAATTGTCCAGTGAAACTAAAATGGTGGTTGAAAAACTCCTTTTTCCGCACTTTTTTAATCTGTGGGTCAGAAGGTTTAATGGTCCATACTGTGGTAACAGGACAGGTATAGGCAATGTCCAGTTCAACTATAATGTGGTTTGAAAGACTCTTTTTCCGGCACTTTTTAAATCTGGGGGTCATGCAGGTTTGGGGCTCTGCTGCGTTCACAGGACAGTGATATTCAGTGTCCAGTTCAATAAAATGATGGTTCAAATCATACCTGCCTTCTGGCATCTTTTTAATTTGTGGGTCATGCAGGTTTAAGGGTCAAGCTGTGGTACAAGACAGGGATAGTGAAAGGTCCACTGTGAGTTTTTTTCTGTGGCTTTTATAACCTAAGTGTGTTGCCTAAGATGTAGCATGTATTCCATTTGACTGTTGTGGATGTTAATTCCAGCTTCTCACCCTGTTTTCGGTGTAAGAATGAAGGTGGTATGTTGCTCTCCCATAGACTTTAATGGTCATCGGTGATAATCTATCATCGACCATCGAATATCTTATGGTTATGCCGTTAACGACCAATGGAACCCGATGACGATAGTCAACGTAATCGCTCATCACTAGTGTAAATAAAGATTCCATATGTCACCCATTAGGCTTCTGCCACAATTCCTGGCTGTCACTTCGCTGACGTTGGTTCCACCGAGATATTGAAAGAAACGTGAAGCAGACGCAACAGATGTCTCCAGTTGAATCAAATCAGCACGGTCTCCAATTTCTGCATTTTTACTTTCCTTTTTGGGTGGTGGAAGAAAGTGCTGATTTTGCTTTGTACCGGGGATCGAGGAGGATTGCCACCAAGTAACCGTTGTTCAGTTTGATGGACTTAAAGCGAGGATCATGTGGACAAAATGAGCATCCAAGCACTCATTGAGAGATGGAGCCTTGAATTCCCAAGCCACTGGGTCAGGGGCAACTACAAACTGATCTTCCTCATCTTCCCCTCCTCCGTCTCAAATCCTTCCAACCTCATTCCAAGGGCAGGGCCATCGGTAACGTCGGTGTCCAGGAATACCTCATCCTCCTCTGCTTCCTCCAGGCACAGCATCAACACAGTCCCGACTTGCCTCAATATGCACCCTGAAGCTGAGGCGCCGCCTGCACTATCCTTGGACCCAGTAACACTGCCCAAATGAAGACCAAAAAAGATGTTGAAACTGTCGTGCCTATCTGGATTCGACGAGATAAAGGCTCCGTGTTCGCATCTGTGTCCATCTCCTCTGTTCGCTGGTGGACCGATTGTTTTCAGAGTGTCCAACGATCGTTCCAGAACTAAGATCGCCACAATGCTCATGCTGACAAGGCGATCTACATACCTCAATGTGACTATTTTGGTGGTCTTCTCATAACTTGGCAAGGATGGTGCAGAGCTCTTTCACCTGCTTCCACTCTCGGTGGCTCAACACGCAAAGGTCTGCACCAGCTTTTGCTTGTCAGGCCAGTGTCACTACGTACTGCGTAATGGCATTGTGCTGCTGCCACAATCGCTGAAGCATTTGGAGGGGGGAATTCCATCCAGCTGTTTTGTCTCACTTCAACAAAGTAGACGTTGACGGGGAGACCGAGCTGACGCTGCCAACACAGTCCAGGCGGACAAAGCAGGGTTGCGAACGGTCGAATGTAGTGAGCTCATACCCTCGAGCCTTCCTCAGCAGACATGAGTCCTGACCCGAGTAGATGCGTGTAGAAATTTCTGGACAACGCGTGTTCATGACTGATGCCAAGACAGAGGGATGTTGCTCCAGCCTACCGATCTTAAGGGGCGGCCAGTCATGAATTTCGACCTTTCTCGCACACTCCGCCTTGACCTTGCACAAGCGGTTCTTGTCACATCCTGCAGCCTCGTTCTCATTGTCGAAGAGCCGTCCCAGCTCCTGACGCTGTTAGGTGTTGACTGTCTGCCCAGACAAGGATTAATTTCCAACATGGCTATTCAATGGGCACGTGGATGCCACCAGAGGACGCTTGGGGGAAATGAACCTAGCACCACCCTGCGTATCTTGAGAGCGTGCGCCGAGCCTGAGAGCCACGATACGAACCAGAGACATCTACTCCAGCTCACCCAGTGAGCCGTCACTGAGATATAGTGGCCGTGGCTGTGCTTACAAGTTCATGTATCGTGGGATATGGACTTTGCCAGACACATAAGCAGACAACACCTCTTTGAAAATTTTACAGATGACACGTTGCCTGTGCCAGGCTCAGGGCGGCTTATCTTCAGAAAAGAAATACCTGCACAGCATCAGGTTATTGGGGGGCAGGCATAGGGCATGACGTGGCGGAACCCATCTGTAGTCCACCAGATGCAAAGGCAACATTCCAAGGCCAAAAGCCTGGCAATGACTGACATTCAGGCTTTTGGCTTTGGGAAGTTGGGTTAAAGTAGATTCTATCTGCTCCCAAACCTAGTAGACAGAAGGCTGGCTGCTAGACAGGCTACTGTACAGCGGGCATGACTCAAACTAGTCGAAGTGATAATGGGGTAGGATGGGTCCTCTGGTGGTGCATGTGGTACTCGGGCGATGTTGGAAGAGCTGAAGCGGAGGCTGACACTTGATCATGACATCCTGAGAGACATGGGCAGCTGATGAACGCTTGGGTCGGCGAGGAGGAGGAGGCAGAATGACATAGGGTGTTGCAAGTGGGTTGAAGCCCGGGATCGTATGTGGCCTTTTTTTGGCTAGTGTTATTCTTCCATTTTCAACTCATGCATTCCGGCATGTACTAAGACATAGTAATGTGGTGGTGTAAACACTATGATTCTTCCTCATACTGAATGCGATAACGGCAAAGTGTCGTGCAAGATTTACATTGCTGTGTAGAATCATATACAATGCTGAAAAAGGCGCCACAGGCTATTGAGAGAGTCCTGGACCTTATTACGGCGATACCTCTTCCGTCGGCGATAAACTGAGAGCGTGTTCCGCTAATCGGGCTGCGGAATATTCTCATACGACTTGTGCCGACCGAAACCTCTCCTTTTTGAGGTGGGAACCCGTACCTGACACTACCGCCATCGTCTCCTCCTCGCCAGTGATGAAGCTCATCACAATCATATTCTGCTTGAAAAGACCAAGTTGGATCCGCAATGTCGTTCATCATCTCTTCACAGCAGGTGACTTGGTCGTCCTGACATTACTCATCCATGTATCCACAATATCTCGTAGCCTCTACCTACTATGTCTACACACCCTCTGTTGCTCACTATACGCTCCTGCATTTCGTGCTCATGTTCACAAAGTATTACAACATTTAAGAAGGAATGAATATTTTTTTACATGTCTCTTATTAAAAGTGATCGGCAAACTATCCACAGCTATTCTCAAATCCCTCATAATTTTTCCACAGCCAACTAGGATTAGAACTAAAATGTTTCTAGCGAATATCCTGTAAAGGCGGTACTGGTATATAAGAACCGTATGACAAAATCCAAACAGTGTTCTTCCATCAGTCCCAGGGATTTCACCTGCCCAGTAAGACTAGGAATTGATAGTTTTCAACAAACTATCATACAAGTGCTCTATCTGCGCCAAACTGAGACCCTGTCGATTATAACCGCACCTCCCTAAAAATTACCACTAAATTTCTAAGCCCCCTAATGGCGTAAATAAAAAAAGACATTTAAAAAAGATGCCAACCTACAGTTTGACATATGGTTTGACCAGCTAGTTTATAATCTATTACTGAGTGGAATTACTATCTGACTTACACACCAGAAATTTTTTGAATTTAGCAAAATGGTAAATTTTTATCAAATTTTTCAGGATTCTTATGATATTTTAAACACAACAAAAACAAGGACTTTTGGACCATAACTTCTTACTATCTTAAAGCACAATGTAGTCATGAGCTAAGCAGTCTCTGAATCACATGATGGGGTTAAAGTTTCACAAAAAGTTATAATCTCACATAAAGTGACACTGCCAGATTTGAAAAAAATGGGCTCGGTCCAGGTAGAGGTCAAACTTGGCTCCGGCGTTAAGGGGTTAAGCACCACTGACCCAGTCTTCAGTTCACAGGTTGTCCTGCATATTGGGATCAACCCAACACACCTTGCCTTATTAGAGATACTCTCAATCCAGTTATCATCCTAGGAAGAGTGTGTGTGACCCACACTTGAAACTGATAGCATTTTAGCCCTATTACATACTATTCTTTTTTGCTAATAAAGAGGCTAATCTCTTTTAAAAATTATTTATCTACGTTTTTATTGAGATTTGAGCACCATATGTCCTTTTTATTTCTTTATTTTTGACCCAGTTATCTAACCACCACAATTTGGTCCCTGTCAAATTCCTTCAGATTTGTCAATATTTCATGCTTCCAACCCATCAACTTAAAGAGAATCGATCACCACAATTTTTTTTTACTAATTAAAATGAGATAGTGATATATATTCTTTTCTTCTTAGCTGTTTCTGTTTTTTCTATATGATTATAGGGCAGCCACCTTGCCTTAGCGGCTTTTCACAGCTTTTAGACAAATACTTTACAACAGCTTCATGGACTGTGAACAGAAGAGGATGCAGTGGCTTCTCTAGGAGAGTTTTCTAGGCGTGCTCTGTGACCTGGGAAGAAGTCATTGGACAGGGAGAGGGAGAGAGTCAGCTGTAACCATCTCCTATTGTAAATGGTGGATCATGTATTATCTATATACACTGGTGTCACCTTTCAGTGTAATCCTGACTGAGCTGATAATGATGAGACTGCTGAAAAGTTCTCTCTACAGAATAGGAAGGTCTATAAAGTCTAGTGGCTTAAGCAAAAACTTCAGGATGTCAGGATTTTTTTTTTTTAATATTGATAATGATATGGAAAATGTTAACAAAAAATAACCAAAAATGTGTTTAACATAAAAACATGAGCTAAATAGTAAGACATTTTCCCTTTAAAGAACTGATTTAGGTGTCTATGTTCACTTGCGCCTGATAGATCCACCTATAACAAGGTGCCGTTGAAACCTGAAAATCAGCTGTTATATCGCATACTTCCCCAGATATTTAATTGTATATGCGATGTATAGTTGTTCTATTGTGCTTTTAAAATAGCAAAAACAACTCAAGTCCTAGTCTGCAGGTCAATATATCTTCCAAGCATGAGCAACAACTGGCTCTTCCTCTTTCATCTATCATGGCAGCGGACAAAGCAGAACATTTCTATTAGTTGGCTGCCCCAGTGATGTATGTGTGCTGAGGAGACCAAGCTTATTCTTAGAATTACCTTGAAGTAATAAGACTTAGAACCAGGCTCATCTTTTACATTGCAAATACTGATATAACCGAAAAGAACAGAATTCTCAACAAAGTAATGTGTCTGAAAAAGGCTATTCAGTAAAAGGGCTATTCACATTATAGATGTGGTATGGAATTAAAATGTATATCAACAACTTCTGGTGTACATGCTAAATATGTTGATATGGCAGGTATCTATAGTGGCATCTGTCACCCATAGGGATACCTTTTAATAAACTACATACTGCCCAATTGTTATTATACTAACTGGATATTTAATGTCTCCTAGCAGATAACAGTTGCCAAAGTATGTGTTTGACAGAGGCTATACAGTGGCATTTGTCACCCATAGGATCCCAGTTTAAAATTACATACATTTCTCATACATTGTTTAATGTACTACTCAGGATGGAATATCACAGACTACAATACTCTATCATCTCTGTTTGGTCAGACAGAGGTAGCACTTTGGTCTCCATTTGGCCTAGATCTGCCATCAATGTATATACAGGGTGGGCCATTTATATGGATAAACCTAAATAAAATGGGAAAGGTTGGTGATATCAACTTTCTGTTTTCGGCACTTTAGTATATGGGAGGAGGAAAGCTTTTCAAGATAGGTGTTGACCATGGCGGCCATTTTTAAGTCGGACATCCAACTTTATTTTTTCCAATGGGAACAGGGTCATGTTACACATCAAACTTATTGAGAATTTCACAAGAAAAACAATGGTCTGCTTGGTTTTAATGTAACTTTATTCTTTCATGAGTTATTTACAAGTTTATGACCACTTATAAAATGAGTTCAAAGTGCTGCCCATTGTGTTGGATTGTCAATGCAACCCTCTTCTCTCACTCTTGACACACTGATAGCAACACTGCAGAAGAAATGCTAGCACAGGCTTCCAGTATCCGTTGTTTCAGATGCTGCACATCTCGTATCTTCGAAGCATAGACAATTGCCTTCAGATGACCAAAAAGATAAGTCTAAGGGGGTCAGATCAGGAGACCTTGGTGGCCATTCAACTGGCCTACGACGACCAATCCACTTTCAAGGAAACTATTCATGTAGAAATGCTCGGATCTGACACCCATAATGTGGTGGTGCACCGTCTTGCTGGAAAAACTCAGGGAATATGCCATCTTCAGTGCATAAAGAGTGCAAGCACATCATCATGTAGCAATTTCAAAATTTTCCAGTGGCATTGAGGTTTCCATTGATAAAGAATGACCCCACTATCTTTGTACCCCATATACCACACCATACCATAAATTTTTGTGTCCCAACAGTCTTGGAAGGATCTATCCACTGTGGTTTGGTGGCCAGTAGTGGTGGTTGGGTTTGTTAACTTCATCATTCACCAAAAAGTTTGCCTCATCACTGAACATAATGTTCTGTGTAAACTGAGGGTCCTGTTCCAATTTTTGTTTTGCCCATTCTACAAATTCAATGCGCTGCTCTGGGTCATCCTCATTGAAATGCTACAGCAGCTGGATTTTATAAGGGTGCCAATTGTGAGTAGCTAATATGTTCGACTGATGCTCTCCAGTGACATGCGGCTCTTGCTACGTTGTGGGCTCTTGCTGAATGAAGCTAGGACAGCCACTGATGTTTCTTCATTTGTGAAAGTTTTCTTGCGTCAACATTTTGGCAAATCCAACACTGAAGCTTTTTCACCAAATTTAGCAGGTAGTTTGCTAACTGTAGCATGGTAGATGGGTGGTCTTGTAGGGTGTCTTGCATTGAAATCTGCCGCAATGACCCGGGTTCTGCATTCACCAGACATCAACACAATTTCCACTCCTCTTGTGTTAACCTCTGCAACATGTCAATGGCTGTAAACAAAGATAAACTTGTAAATAACTCATGAAAGAATAAAGTTACATTAAAACCAAATTTTCAATAAGTTTGATGTATTACATGACCCTCTTCCCATTGTAAAAAATAAAGTTGGATCCAAAATGGCCAACTTCAAAATGGACGCCATGGTCAACACTCCTCTTGAAAAGTTTTCCCGCTCCCATATACTAATGTGCCACAAACAGAAAGTGGATATCACCAACCATTCCCATTTTATTTAGGTGTATCCATTTAAATGACCCACCCTTTATATTAGAAGAACTAAAAATAGTGAAAAAAGTTTACTAGATTTTATATAAAAATTAAAGAAACCCCAAGAAAAAATAACCAACACACTTTTAAAAGGGTAAAAAAGGGCTTCCCCCGGAAAAAATGCGAAAAAATTGCACATAACTGGTTTTGCCATGTCGATAGAGATGGGCAAATTGATTCTAACGAAGTGGAAAATTCGTTTAAAATTTTCAGGAAAACTTCGATTCGGGAACAAAGTCGAATTTTGGGGGTGATTCGGGAACGAACCCTGAAAGGGACGGTAGGGGATCCGCTGGACCACTGCAGCAGGGTGGAAGCCCCCGCCAGGGAACAAAACCCAAAGTGGGTTTCCCTTTATTCACCAGAGCCCGCCGCAAAGCGGGATGGCCCTTGCTGCGGGCGGGAGTCTACCGGCCCTTTTCCCCACTGGTGGGGCTTCCCTTTCGGTGGGGGCCCAAAAAGGGAAGACGAAAGTACTTTTTCGTCAGGCAAGCCGTAACCCGGGGACCGGGCAGAAGGCCCCAGGACAGGGGGCCCTCGGGATCATAAACGGGGAAACGGCAGAAGGCCCAGGACAGGGGGCTCGGATCGTAAACGGGGAAACAGGCAAAGGGGTCGGGGCAGGGGGCAAGTTTCCCGTGGGGGATAAACGTGGGGAAAGGGGTAACACGGAAGCCCCGACTAGGCTGGGAAACCCTTTTCTCCAAGGTAAAACACATAAAGGATCCGGCGAGGGGCCGGGGCGGGGAAAGGCCAGCCCTAAAAAAGGACGGGGCCCCCGGAAAAAACCCAATTACCGGCGCACTCCCCCTTTTTAAAATTTAAAAACACCCGGGGCCGCGCCCCGGCCATAGGGGGGGAGCCAGCCCCGGGGAATTTTGGGACGGGACGAGCGGGAGCGCGGCCGGGAAATTTTGGTTTCCGGGGGGGAAACGGGGAACAAGATCGGCCCCCCCAAACCCCCAACGGGCCGGGAAACGGGGTTTCCCGTTTGGGGGCCACAGCACGGCGCCCCCTCGCCCCCGAGAAAAGGGGTCGCAGGGGCGTCCTGACGGGTATCCCCCCCCCTTGGGCCCCCCCCTTGGGCCCCCCTCTCTTACTGGATCGAAGAAATCCAAAAATGAATTACGTTCGGGATTTTCCCTCCCCGGGTTTTCCCAAGACCTCTCTTCGGGAAACCAAACCCCCCCTTTTCCATTCTACCAAAAGAAACCTTTTTCCCCTACTTCTCCCCCCATACCAGGATCTCCTTGACTTAAAAAGAAAATGGAAGCATCACTATGGGTGTAGGGGGAAATTTTACTTCGGGAGAGAAACGGTTAAGGACCGGGGGTTTTAGAAAGAGGCCCGTGGAAAGAGTTAGAATTCTCATGGGGGGGGAGGGAGCCAAATTTTTTGTAAGAAACCGGAAAATCCCGGGTGAAAAACCTCAAAGGGGTTTCCCAGGAAGCGGGGTCCCAATTTGTAGGGGGGCATCTTAAGACGGACATTAATTTGGCCAACAGCCAAAAACCCTTGGGCACCTGGGGGAAAGACGGGAGGAGGACTTCTTCCTTTGTGGGTTTTGGGGTCTTCGTGCGCCCCCGGAAGGGGGGACCCAGGAGATTGGGGGGCCTGGGGACCAAAAGGGTCTTTTAATGTCCTAAACCCCAGTGCCCGCCGCGGGAAACCTAGGGAGGAGATGCCAGAGGGAGAGGGGGCGGGGTTTCAGACCGAAAAACAATGAAAGAAGGGGGGGAACCCCTGGGGAATTCTGATCCGGGATTTTGTACGAGAACTCCCCCCCCTGCAACAATTTGGGAACCAATTGTTTTGGCGGCGAAACGAAGGGGCTAAAATAGCCCCCCAAAGGGACCTGGTTTCCCTTTTCTCCCCCTGGCCATTCGTCTGAGGGTGGTAAGCGACAAAAAGTCGAGTTTCCCCTTTGGGATTGGGAACACAGGGCACCCCCAAAAATTTTAAAAACAAACGGAAACTCCCCGTTCCAACCCGTTTTTGCTGCGGACCCCCATGCAGACGGAACAAAATGCTGGAAAAATACCCCCCGCCAGGCGGGGGCCGATGGCGGGCCCCCAAGGGGGGAAAAAATGCCCCAAATTTTTGGAGAACCAAACAAAATTCACCCAAAATGACGGTTTTGCCAGCCGAAGGGGGAGATCTTTTTTATAAAGCCCCACCGCAATTTTGGGTCCAAGGTTGTGCCCGGAAGGGATGGGGGTTGAAATTAGACCTCCCCGGCTTGGACGGGGGCGTTTTTGTTGCGGGCATGGGAGTTACAGGCCGAACAAAACCCTTGAAAATCCTTGCCCGGCTCTGGCCCCCCAATAGAACCGGGAATAAAAAGGGGAACCCTTTCCTTTCGAGCCCCGGGGATCCCGGGCCCCCAAAAAGACAATGGCCCCATTTCGGGAATGCGTCTCCCGGAGAGCAGGGCGTACGTAGGTCCAAAACCGGGAAGGAAACCCTTCCGGGGGTCAACGGGAGCACCAATAAGGCTTTTCGGGGAAAAATTTTATAGCCTGGTGGTCCCCCCCTCCCCCCACCACGTCAAACCCCGGGGAAAGGGGTTTGGGGGTGCGCCTTGAGGGTTCCCTTCCCCCCCGGGCCGGAAGTGAATCTGGTAAAAAAAACCCCGGGAAAAAAGAAGAGCGCCCACCTAGCCTGGCGTGGGTTTAATCGCTGAGCCTTCAGGAGGTATTAAAGGGTTTTTTGTAGCCCCCGAATAGATCCGAGGGGATGGCGACCCCCCTCCAAAAGGGTAGTGCCTTTCTTCCAAAGCAACCCTTGATGGCCACAACTCCCCGGTCGCCTACCGTGTTTCCCTTTTCCGGCCAGGGAAAAACGCCCTTGGAAAAAAAACCCCACCCCTTAGGGCCCCTTCCCCCGGGGGCCCTTTTTGGGTGTAAGGTTTGGCCCGCCCCCCCAACAGCCCAGGCATCCACTTCAAGGTGAAGGTTTCGGGGGGCCCGGGGCCGCGAGAGGACAATCTGGGGTTTAAAGGCAACTTAAAGCTTTGCGAATCCCCTCCTCAGCTTTGGGAGGGCCATTTGGGGGGGGTGGGTTAGCGTGTTTCTTGGGGAGACCCCATTTAATGGGAGCCCCCAAGCGTAAAAAGTGGGAAAAAAAATGGGCAATAATAGTTACAAAACCCCCCAAAAACGCTGTATGGCCGAAAAACCGACTGGCGGGGCCCATTTTGCAACAGGGCTGACAGCTTTCCCGGGGATCCATCTGTACCCCCTTTCAAACAAAATAATGTACCCCAAAAACCGGAAGGTTTTTTTGGTGGAAGAGGCACTTCCCACTTGGCATACGGGTGATTATCTCGGACCCCGCTTCAACAAAAGAGGGCCGACAATGGGGGGGCCCCGGGGGTCGGGCCCGAGTACACCAAAAAAACATCCAGAAAACCCCACTACGCGGGTGTAAGAAAACCCTAAAATTTTCATTCAGGGGAGCTCCTGAAAGACGGCAGGCCATTACCCCAGTCCGAAAGGGGCCTTTACCAGGAAATTTCGAAGTTGGCCGTCCCGGTGTTGAAGGCCGTCTTCCATTCATCAACCCTTGCGGATTGGGGACCAAAATTGAGGCCCCTCAAAAGATCCATTTGGAGAAAATCCTTGCGCCCGCAGACGATCAAAAAACTCCGTGATCAACGGAAAGAGGGAAACCGTTTTTTTTCACCGGATCTTATTCAATCCCGGTAATAAATGCGGGGTTCGCAAGGTCCCAAATCCTTTTTTTCCACGAAAAGGGGAACCTGCCCCCGCGGGGGGAAGGGGAAACTTCCAAAAAAAACTCCTTCGGGAAATTTCCTCACGAATGTACTTGACATGGCTTTTTGTCCCCGGAACGGATAATGGGTAGACCTGCCCCGAGGGGGCTGGCCCCCCTGGCCCAATAAAAATCGGACAATCATAAGGACGATTTGGCGGCGGGGCCTGCCTGTTTCCGGGAGAAGCCCAACACAACTCCTGGTAAGGGCGGGAAAACCCGCTAGGGGCTTAGCTGGAAACCGGAAAGGGGCTGGAAAAACCGGGCCCCAGGTGTCACACCACACAGCAAAAAACCGACACTCTGAGCCCCCATCGCAAGACCCCCGCCCTTCTGCCAGTAAAGAAACCGGGGGAAAGGCCCTTCGGCAGCCATGGAAGACCCAAAGGGACGGGCGAAAAAAACCCGGGGGAAACACATAGAACGATATTTCTCTCTTTTGAAGTCCCCCAAACTTTGGGGGGACAAAGGCTCAGTACGGAAACACGGGGGGTCACGGAGGATCTCTCCACTGACAGAGGAAAGGAAAAGGGGTTTCTCCGGGGGAACCAGGGGAAAAGGCAGTGTTGGGGAAAAACCAGGGCAGCTTTCCGGGAATTTTTCCAGCAAAACCCGGGAGTCCAAGAATGCTAAAACTTGAAAGTGGGCCCCCGGGCTTCATTCCCAAACAGGACCGAAAGGGGTTCAGGCAGGAGAGAGACGCACACCTTGGGGATGCTTTCCCCCCGTAGCCAAGGTGTCCCCGTTCCCCCGGGACGCCGTGGGGGGAAGCAACAACAACGGGGGAGATAATCGGGGCTGCCGCAGTAGAGACATAGGTTTTTTTTTACCTTTTGGGTTAAGTTCTTGCGGAACAGGGGGGGCTCTATCCATTTTCTGGCCTCTTTCACGTCTGGCGGGAAAGGAGGGGGTTGGACTTTTAAAAACCCCCGGGTGCCAGATGAAATGGACGGCGTGAGGGGCCCTTGGTTCTTGCTCTTTGCGGAGCTCCTAAATGTTTTTTTCCTGCGAAACGGATGCCCCCACTCCTTTTACCCAAGAATTTAGCTCGCTTAAAGAAAAACGGTTTAGGGTTCTGGAGGGGGATCCCCCTGGACCCCCCAAAGGCGAGGGCGTAACCCAAAACAAGGGATGGAGCTAAGGTAAACCCCGTTTCCCCAGACCCCCCCAAAAAAAAAGCGGGATGGGTCTTGCTGCGGGGGGTTCCCCCCGGGGCACTACCATTTTGGCGGGGGCTTCCTTTGCAGTGGCCCCAGGGGTGAAAGGGAACAGAACGGCGGGGCAGGCCTTTGGCCCGGTGGACAGGCAGGAGGCAGGACGGGCGGTTTTTGGTTCGGGGAGGGAAACCCAACCCGGAGGTGGGAAAAAGGCGGAAAGGGTTCGTAAGGGTAAATGTAACCCCGGGGGGTGGGGTTAAAAGGGGAAGGGGAAAAGACGGGAAACCCGCTCTGGAACATTTTAAACCAGGGAAATATACCCCAAAAGGACCCGGGCCCGGGGCCGGCGGGAAGGGGGCCGGGACTTAAATGGGAGCAGTCCCCGGGCAAAAACCAATTACCTGCATCCCCCTTTAAAATTTCTCAGAGAAAAGGGGCCGGGGCGGGGCCCTAGGGGGGGAGCTACACCCCGGGACTGAGAGCTGACAGAGCGGGAGCGGGGGCTGGGTAAGTGGACCCCGGGCAGGGGCTGCGACACAGGGACCCCAAACCCCGACGCGTGAGGGGCTCCCCCGGGGAGCGGGGGCACGGACGCGCCTGGGGGCCCGGGAAACAGGGGACCCCCCAGGGGCCCCCTTTTAACAGACGGAAAGGGTTCCCCGGCGCCAGCGCATCCTTAAAGGGGCTGGAGAGGCCTTTCTTTGAACGGGGCCGAAATTAACCCTGAAATCTTTCCCCGGCTAGCTCCGATCAAAGTGGGGGGAAATTGCACGGCGTATTCCCCCAGGGAGGAGTTCCCTTTCCCTGCAGGTTAAAACAAGCGATTTCCCGGCAGACGATGCACGAGCATTTTCCTCGAAAAAAAAAAAAAAAAAAACCCCCGGAATCTATAGAAATGCCCCGCTAGATGGGCCCCGGGGAATTGGGTAAACCTGGGTCCCAAAAGGATTTTTCCCCCAGGCCGGGGTTTTTTCCCGGGAAGGAAACTAAACCAGGGAACCCCATTTTTGGGAAATCTTTCGAGGGAAAATTTGACCTCCCCATTGATTTCCCCACATCGGGGAAGCACGGGGTTTAAGGGAAAGCCCCTGCAGACCTTGGAATCCCCACCCAAACTTATTGGGCAGGAAATAACCAATTTTTTGGGGGACCCGACGGGAAGCGGGCTCCCCCGGGGAAAGGAACCCCCCGCAGCCGACTGCTGCGCGGAAGTGGCGATGAACTGCTGCACCAGAAAAGGAATTTGCTCAGTTTTTTGCGCTTGCTGGGGCGATCTTTTTTTGGACGTTTGGGCCACAACGGGGTGAAACTGGCGACATTTGGAAAAGGGGACACCGGGGGCGGGACCAGGGGCCGGGATCCAAAACTGTAAAGGCCCGGGTAGTGGATCCGTGGACCCCCGGGGCGGGCGATGGTGGAAGCCCACCCCCGGGGAAACGGAATTTTAAGAAAGGTTTCCCCGGTATTCCCAGAGCCCCCCGAAAAGGGCGGGTTTGGACTTGCTGGGGCCCGGGAGTCAAACCAGGCCCTTTTCCACTCGGGGCTTCCTGCGGTGGGGGCCCGGGGGTTAGACTAGAAACAAATTCGTCAGGAAAGCCAAATTCAGGGACAGGCAAAAGGTTTCAGGACAGGGGGCTCGGTTTCCCGTAAACGTGGACAGACAAAAGGGTTTCCAGGACGGGCGCCGGGATCGAAAAAACGTGGACGGGGGCAAATTTTTCAGGCCGGCGGCAAGATTCGGGTCGATAAACGTAGGAAAGGGGGGTACGGAAACAGGGATAGACAAGATTTAGGCTAGGAAGGGCTTTCTCCAGAGGTAAAACAAAACTAAGGATCCGGCGGGGCCCCCCCAGGAAGGGGCCCTACCCTAAATGGGACCCAGGGGCCCCGCAAAAACCCAAATTCCCCCGGCGCACTGCCCCTTTTAAAATTTTCCCAAAAAAGCGCGCCCCCCCTAGGGGGACCCCACGCGCCGGGAAAACGGGAACAAACTGAGCAGGGGCGGGCCGGGTAAGTTAAACCGCCGGCGGGGACGGGGAAAAGAGGGGCCCCCCCGAAACCCGCCCGTGCGGGACGGGCCCCCGGGCTGGGAGCCGCGGGCACGGACCCCCCTGCGACCCGAGACAGAGGCCGCAGGGGCGCCGGACAAAGCGTGTTTTTTGATTGATAAAATGGCTGTAAAGCACATGGGGGTTACATGGGTAAAAGAATCGGGAGGAAGAAAGGCGTACCTACATAAACATAGGGCAGAGATGAAGGCAATCAGGGGCCCGGGTGGGGATTCTGTAAACGTCTATAAAAAGTCTGGGCGCGACGCTGGCAGCTCACACTCCCCCCATGGCTGTGAAAGGGGGAAAGGGGCGCCGCGCTGCTCGTGATATCTCATACAAAAAAACTCACTTTTATACAGCGATTTTTGTGGGGTGTCACAGCTTTTACCCCAGCTTGAAATGCTTCTTTTTATTTTAAATTTTTGATTTTTTGGGGTATTGGAACGAAAACCAGTTTTGGGGGTCCAATTCACTGCATAAAACATTTTAATGCTATCCGCAATTTTCTTGACACATTTGAATATCCCCCCAAAGGGGTTTTCTAAGCCTTTCTGATTTTAAAATTTAGTTAAAGAAAACAGCTTTTTTTCAAACAAATACCACTTAATTTTTTAGTTCTCATTTTTTTTTTTGCGCAATTTAGATCCAGGGGTTAATTAAGGTTTTTCTGCTGTTTTTGGACCTAAAAAAAAAATTCTTTTTCACCCGCCAAAGAAGAAAAATTTTTCCCCGTAGCATAATTCATATCCCCAAGGTTAAATTAAAATTTTTTTTTTGTTGGTTCCGAAAAATACACAAAAAGTTTTAACACACAAAAAAGCTGGTAATTGGTTTTGGGAAACACATTTTTTTTGCGCAATTTACATCCAAGGGGGAAAATAAGTATTTTTTTTTGCAGTTTTATTCATTAAAATAAAAAGTTTTTTTTTTACCCCAAAGAAGAAATTTTGCCTGTAGCATAATTCATTTTCCGAAGGTTTTAAAAAAAACCTGTTTGGCTTTTTTTCATTTAGTAAAACACAAAAGTGTTTTTTTAAAAGGGACATACAAGCAATTTTTTCCCGGCCATTTTTGGGCCGATTTATATCTAAGCGTTTTTCCCAAGCTGTTAGTGGGGGGCAAATTTTAATCAAAACAGGGGTGTATTTATCTATACAGATATCTTCATTAAACAGAGTCTGTACATTTTAAAAACCAAACAGAATGCAACAGGAGGGCAGGGTCTTCACATGCGAGGGCCGTGGCCCCAAAAAATTCCTGGGGCAGGCACCCGGGCCCCAGCCCAGCAGGGGGCGTCGCACAGGGTTTACCGGTGAGGGGCCAAAACTTTCCAGGGGCAAACTAGCAACCCTTTTGGGTTTTTCAGCAACCCAAAGGTTCTTGGGTTGGGTTTACTAGGTTTATCCACTTTCCCCCCCCAGATGCATCTGACAACCCCAGCCCAAAAAGTCGGTGGGGCCCTCAGACACAACCCTTAAATTGGCATGGCCCGGAGTTGGGGCCGCGGCCCTCACCTTTCCCAACCCCCCATGTCCCACCGGGGTTTCCCCAGCCCAAAAATCTACTATGTGGTCGGGGTCAGCGCCCCTATACCCGGAGGATGAACAATTTAGGAAGGGGGGAGGCACAGCTACTTGGCAACGAAAAAAGGGGCCAAAACCCCTGCCTTTTTTGCAGTATTGATGTGGAGAGTTCATGGGGGGTTTTTTGGCAAGCGGGAAACCCTGCATACCAAGACTGTTGAGGGGGAAACAGTTACAAACACCATTTAAATAAAAAAGTGGGGGTTTTTAAATCCAGTTTCTGCATTACACCCGTTAATTTTAAATGCCCGCATATGGAACTTTAAAATGAAGGAGACCATAACACAGGAATTTTTTTAAAATGCTTATTTTTTTATTTTGGGGCCAATTTTTGATGAAAATTTTTACAAACTTGGGAAAGGGGCAGAAAAAAAAAAACAAAAGAACCCAAAACTGCAAAAAAGGATTTTATAAAAAAGGGGGGCCCCCCCCTGTTAATGATGGAAAAAGGGGGAGGCCCTCCCCTGTTAAAGGGGGAAAAAGGGGAGGCCCCCCCCCTGTTAATGGGGGAAAAAGGGGGGGCCCCCCCTGTTAAACCTGAAAAAAGGTAGGCCCTCCCCCCGTTTAACGGGGAAAAAGGGGAGCCCTCCCATGCTAAAAGGGGGGAAAAAGGGGAGGGGGCTTCCCCCGTTAAAAGGGGGAAAAAAGGGGAGGCCCTCCCCCGTTAAAGGGGGAAAAAAGGGAAGGCCCCCCTGTTAATTTTGGGGAAAAAAGGGGGGGCCTTTTCCCCCCTTAAAGGTGGAAAAAGGGGAGGCCCCCCCCTGAAACGGGGGAAAAAGGGGGGGCCCTCCCCTGTTACCTGTTTTCCCTCAAATTTTCCCCCCGTTTCAAAATTTCCCCCGTTTAAAAAATTTATTCCCGTTTTTCAATTTCCCCCGTTCATTCCCGTCCCGTTTTTTTTGTAAAAAAAAACTCCCTTTTTTAAACTTGCATCTACTTGCTAGGCCGGGCAAACAAAGGGCCCCTCCCTTCCCCATTTCTCATTTCAAACAATTGTAAATGAGACCCCTTTAAAGCAGCGCAAATTGCTTTCCCCTAAAATTTTTTTGGGAAATTTTAATTTGACCCTAGCCCTAAAATCGACAAAATTTAGCCCCACTAGTCCAAATAAAGTCCTTTGAAGGATAGTAAGCAATAGTAACTATAAGTAAATACCTTGTAATATTTTACAAATTTCCCAAAGGGTAGCAAGGAGCAGCTTGGAAAAACTGACTGAGCATTGCAAAGATGGGAATGTTTTGAGGGAAAATCTTTCCCCCTTTTACAACATGCCACTGTTTCTGCTCCTTCCCTTTTTTTTGTTACAACAATTAACCCCTTTCCATAAATAGACTATTTTAAAAACATCAAAAATTTTTGTCATCATTGACTCCTTTTGGGTTTTTTGGGAATCCATTTTTTTAAATATCCAATAACCCTTTTTTTTTGGAAGGGTTCTTTTTTTAGCTCTCTGTTGTTTAAACCTTTTTAAAACTGGAAGGATAAAAAAAAAAAGGGAGTTTGGGTTTTTAAGTTTTAAAGGGGTTTTTAAATTTTCGGGAAATTTTCCCCTTTATAAGACTTAAGCTGACTTTAAACCCCAATAAAACTGTTTTTTAAACACAGAAAGGGTATGAACTTTGTGTGACAAACAGAACAAAAAAAGCTAATACCCTGATACCTCAATGGACCAAAATAATCAGTTAAGTAAAAAAATTGGGTACCCCTTTAATAAAAACCTAATAACTGTAAGTTTTTTGATAAAAGAATAAGAACAAGTTGGGCCCTTTCTAATTCCCAAAAAAGGCCATGTTTTCCCGGGCTAACTTTGTTCCTAAATCAAGTGAAAGGGGTTTTTTAAATCTGAGGCATGCTTTAAGTAAACAAAGGAAAAGGGCCCCCTATAAAAAGGGGGATAAATACGGATGCTTTTAAAATAATAAATTATGCCCTTTGGGCTCAGAGAACTCTGTCTTTTTGTCAATTGCGTCAAAAACTGGGTCACAAACCAAATCTGGCAACCCTTTCCCAAAAACCTGGGCGGTCCCCTTGAAAAAACCACCCCTTAAAAATACCTTCTTGTATACACCATTTTAAGTTTTTTTAAAACCCTTTTAATTTTTATTTTTAAAAAAAGGGCTCGCTACTGTGTTTTTACCGTACGTTTTTTTACCCCCTCTCCTTCTTCTTGTTTAGGGGCCCTATTTTTCTTTTTTCCTGTTTATATATTCCGAGCTGATCTATTTTTCATGTCAATCCACTTTTTTATTTTTCTCCCTTTTTTGCCTATATAGACGTAAACCACAAGGGTATTTCCCAAAATATAAATAACGTCTTTTTTTTAAACGCAAGGGGAAAAAAAAGTTTTTAAAGGGGTTTGAAAAACCCCCTTTTTAGGGTGGGAAAACTTCAGACCCTTTAATTACAGAGGGAAAAGTTTTGGGCAGTTGAGGCACGGAAAAGTGACCCCTTTTTTGGTAAGTATTATTTTTTTTCGACTTATTTTTAATTTTTTTTTAAATCTGAAAACCCTCCAAAATTTATCTTCTAATGTAAAGCCCTTTAAAGAAAGAAATATTTTTGGAGTTTTTTTAAAAAAAAGGAAACCCAAATTTTTTTTGTCACTTTTGGAGTATATTTTCCATTTATTAACAATACCCTTTTTTTTATGGTTTTTTTGGGATGAAAGATCAAATTTCTCAAAACATTAAACTATTCTCTTTTTTTTCCTTTCCCTGTTTTTGGGGAAGAAATTTTTTCTCTTGGCATTTTTTTTACATCGTTGCCTACTCCCCTTTTTAATTCTATTGATCAAAAACCTCTTTTGTAAAAATTTTTGGGTATTAATTTTTCGCATTGCTTTTCCCAAAAAATTTTTCATGGGACAATATTTCTAGCGGACAAATTTTTTCCTTTAAAGGGAAAACCTTTAAAGGTTTGAGGGGCATGGGAAAAATGGCTTTTTTAGTAAATTTTTTGCGTTTCTAAATTTTTTTATATAAATTTTAGTTTTTTATTTGGGGCTATTTTTTTTTGGGCCCTACATCTAAAGGGAAGTAAAGACTTTCTGAACTTTTTTTATAAATGAACTGTTAAAACAAAGGGAAACCCGTTTGGTTTTAAAAAGCGTTACAAAATTTATTTAACGAGTTCATACCTCTCCAAAAAAAGCAAAGAAAAATGTCCCCCCAATCTCCACCATTTCACAATACAAGGTTTAAAAACTAGAAAACAAAAACAAATTTCTTCCAAATGACGTCATATATAGATTTTTCTAAACTTGGCGCAAAAGGAGACCCCCTAGAAGTCCCCTGTGGCTGCAAGTAAAAACTGAGACCCAAAAAAAAGAAAAAAAACCTTTTTAGTATATTTCCCAACCCCCCCCCCAATTCATAAGAAACCTAATCATTTGCAAAATCAATTTTGTGAAACTTACTTTAAAACTTCATGAATTCTTTTCCTTCCTTTCCCTTTCCCCTACTGGGGTTTTTTGTGTTTTTAAAAAAATTTGAATCTAAAGTAACACATTATATTGACTTTACTTACATAATGGGTTTTTAACTGACTAAAAATTGGCCCGTAACTTTAAACAGTGTGAATTTAAAGATTTAACCCCTTTGCAAAAAAATATCAAAAAAAAACCGCTAGTTTTTTTCTAACAAAAATTCCCCACCGGGAAAACAATCGGGCTACCCCGGGGGGAGATTTTAAAAATTATGAACCCTTTGGAACTAAATAATAAAAGGGGGATTCAAAAGGGGAAACTTTTTTTAAGACTTTTTTTTTAAATTCCCCAAATTTTATTTTGATGAGCGGCTCCTCTCCCGTTTTTTTAAGATTTGTTTTATATCGCTTGAAGGGTCTCAAACTAATTTGGGTTTAAATAGCAAGGTCAGATAATTGGGACATTGGGGTTCTTCCCATAAATTGGTACGGTTTATCAATACTGTACACCAAACCTTTTCAAACTCGCCCAAGATGATGCCATAATCATTTTTTTTAAATCTCCCACGGCCTTTTTTTTTTTTTTTAGACATGTTTAGATATTTTAACTTTACATTTTTTTAAACTGACCAGGCTGGGCAATATGTCATTTTTTTTAAAACCCTTTTTAAAAATTCAAAAGTTGTACATTTTAACTCCCGGATCAAAAAACACTTTTTATGTGGCAAATTTTTTAAGGTTTTGGGTTTAAAACCCGGGATTCCTATTATGGGGGGAACCAAATTTGGGAAAAAAAATTTTAACCTAATGCTTTTTACAAAAACTTAAAAAATCGACCAAAAAAACAAACGAAACCATTGTAAACGTAAAACACAAAGTTTTGTCCCCCTTTTTAACACCCGAAAGCTGTATTTATTTAGTTCTTTTTTTAAAGATAAAATTTTCTAGAAGTTCATCTAAAATTGTTTTCCTTTTATCTTCCTTTTTTTGGTTTTTTTTTTTAATTTTTTTTCTTTTTCCCTTTTCCCCCATTTTCTCCACAACACTGTCTTTTCCCGAGAGGTGTTTTTCCCTTTTAAAAAAATTTTTTGGTTTTTACTCTTTGAACGTATTTCAAAGGTTTTAAATTTTGGGTCAGATTTATTTTGATTAACCTTTTTATAAGAGAATTTTTTTTTTTGTTTAAACCCTAATGTTTTTTTTGCGATTTCGGGCTCTTTTTTCCGCCCACCAATAAAACCCCTTTCCCTGTAAGTAAATCCCTTTTATGTCCCTCCCCCCCGAATTTCTTTTTAAATTTTATTGGAACTGTTGGGTTTTTTAAAATTTTTCCCAAACTTGTTTGTAATTCCTGTTGGGGTTTTTTTTATATTCTTCTATCGGCACATAATTTTTTTTATTCCCCCCTTCAATGTTTTTGATCTCATTTTTTTACACTGACTAGTCTTGTTTTAAGGGTGTGGATGGTTGAAACCCTCAGATCCATAGAATATCTGTTTCCCCCCGGGGGTACCATCCCTTCTTTTTTATTTAAAAGTCTTCCCGGGGGGATATAGGGAAAAGTGTTCCCTTTAAACCTTGGAATGCGTTTAGTTTTTTTAACCCTATTCTGTTTAAAATTTGTGGCGTGTAAAGTTAAATTTAATTTTTTTTTCTTTATACTTCTAGGGGTTTTTGGTTTTTTAAACTTTGTTTCTTTTTAAATTTTTTTTGGGCCCCAAATTTAGACCTGACTGGTTTTGCCCTTTTTTTAAAAATGTCAAGGGGTTTTAAAATTCTTGAAACAGAACCTATCAGCTCGGTTTTTCCGTAATACTTAAAATCCTCAAAAGAAATTGTATCAACAATGTAGGTTTGTTTATTATTAGCAGTTTTAGAGGAACAACAGTCTCAGCTTTTGTAAAAAAAAACTCTGCTTGTTAATAAACTTGCATCCACTTGCTAGCAGGTCAAACAAAGGGCCTCCTCCCTTGCCCCATTTCTCATGCAAAAAATTGTAAATGAGCCTGTAATGCAGCTGCACTTGCTTTAACATTTTTTGAATTTCAATAGACATAGCATACACGACATTCAGTCACACTATCCAAAAAAAGTCCTTTGAAGGATAAAAGCAAGTATAAATATCAGGTAAAACCTTGTAATATTTTACAATTCCATAGGATAGCAGGGGAGCATTTGGGACAACCGACTGAGCGTTGCACCAGTTCCTGTCTCCTGTGTACCGACCATTCTGCAAGTTACCTGACCTGAATCCCCCGCCGCCTCCCCCTACCTGTTGGCCTAATTTTGCACGAGCTTGCCTGACGATTCTGTCCACGCTATCCCTTGGCTCCCAACCGAAAAGCAGTCACATCAGGGTTACGACCTGGTAGCCCCCCGCGCAGCAAGTCCATCCCGCTTTGGGGCGGGCTCTGGTAAAAAACCGACCTACTGGCATGGCTATTGGCTTTTGGCATTGCTTGGGGTGTCCAGGTACCCAAATACTGCTGTCCGTGAAAACATAAAAGCTGGAAGACTTATTCATCCCTAGCCCGGGCGACTGCCAAAAACGCATGTCCGCATGAAAGGGGCCCAGCAAACGGGAGGTGTCACGCATGACGTCACTGACCGACATTAAAAATTTCACAGGGTGACTCCTGTCCCCTTGGATCATCAAAAACCATTAAACCTTTTTTTCATAGAGTCATTCAACACCGGAGGCTGAATTCCACTTTTTAAATGTCACATATCAGCCTATGTTGTGGGAGGCTGGTGGCCCCTGCAGCTTAAGGGGGGTGTATTTTTGGGGTAAAATGGGTAAGTGATCAAAGTTTCCCGCCCTTTTTAGAATGTCTTGCAGAAGGGGGTAAAACTTGAACAACCTGAATTTACATTTCCTCCCGTGTGTGCCCTTTGTTCGCCCACCTGTTGGGCCCGACCCTTTTACTAAAAGTTTCGTTACATTCTGACCTTTTCTGTGCCTTGGGGTCCACTCAAACTAGTCGCCCGGGGTACGACCTGGTAGGGACTCCCACCCAGAAATTTCCCTCCCGCCTTGCGGGGGTTCTGGGGGAAAAAGGACCCCGCTTAGACCCCCCCCTGGCGTGGCCACTCCACCGCTTGTGGTGGTCCCGAGGGGGCCATACCCCGGCCGTTACAATGGCGAAGTGAATGCCAAATTTTCCCGGGCCCTTCTTTAATGGTGCAGAGTCCACCACTTGAAAAGGGAGAGACTGCAGTATCACCAACTGGACAGGGGCACGTCACTTCTGCACTTAGGGGTGGGTAGACGCATATGCTGTCTCTGGGAATCGCTCGGGAACACTCTGGGGCCATGAGTGCCGAGGAGCAGGAATATCTGGTAGATGATGTAATAGACAGGGAGTTGTCTTAGGCAGAGGTGGTGAAGCCGTGACTGCCTGAAATGGGAGGCGTGCTACTGGGTGCTACAGCTGTTGGGACAGGATGGACCACCACATCTTAAACACGTATGGTGACACTGCATGATGTTGATGAAGGGCCGTGGTACTAACGTTAGATCTCTGGTCACGCTTTACTTTCTGCCCACAGATTTTACATATAGTTATGTTCAACCCTCCTCTGGTGTCTCGTCAAAAAACTGGCACACCGCCGAGTAGGTGATTTTACCACCAAAGCGCTGCACTGACTGACTGTTACCGCCGCTGACCCGGTGAGCCCCTGTGCCGCTACTTTCTGGGACCTGCAAAGTGGGTGGTCTAAATTGTGGCCGTTTGGCTCCCAACCTCGCACTGCTGCCAGCCTGCTGACTCCCAGCCACACTACCAACTTACGGGCATCCTGACACGCAAGCTGCTGCTCTCTTCTCCCTATGATAATGATGAACCCTTGTACACTGTTGGTCTGGGTCAGCTGATTGCATCACATGGCTTTTAAAATCACCAGTATGCTGATGACACCCAACTTTACATCTCCGGCCCAGACATTAACTCTCTACTGTCCAAGATCCCAGATTGTCTGTCGTCCAAAGCCTCCTTCTTCTCCTCCCGTCTCCTAAAACTTAATGTAGAGATAATGGAATGCTTCCAGGGCCGGGACAATGGGTAGTCGAGGGTAGGCGACCGCGTAGGGCGCCACTTCATCCCAGGGAGAAAAGGGGGCACAAGGAGGCATGGAGTGGACTGAATTTTCCGTTTGGGGGCACTTTATGCCTTGTTTAACTAGGGCACCAGAATAACTTGTCTCAGCCTCGCCTGCTTCTCCCGGCTCCCATGTGCGATCGGCTACATCGATTAGTGTTTGCCTGTCACCGCCATCCTCCTCAATGTTTTCGCTGTACAAAGCCTGACCGCTCTTAACATAACCCCCCATTGCCACTCTCCTCATCACTATTTGCCCGCTTCTGCAAGAAACAGCGGATGTCTTCCCCACCTCTTTGCTGCCCACTGTCCTCAAATAGTTGGTCCTCACCGTATAGTGGCGCAGAGGCCACAGCACATAGTAGTTCTCTGGCTGTGGGAAGCGACCGGGACAGAGGTGGGTTGAGGACAGATGAGAGCCCCTCACCTGCTCCCGGGCCATGCCAACCAGGGGTTATGTGTGACAAACCCACCGACTCTTGGCTGGGGTTGTCAGATGTCATCTGGGAGAAAGTGTATGACCTAGTGTGTAGTCAACACATGGCCGGTAGATGACACCGGATGCTGTGGCCTCGCAGGGTGACTCCTGCTATGACGTCCCCTTACTGTGCTGCGAACTGTGGTGGCTCCGGTAACCTCCTACTGTGGTCTTCGAGGCTATGGTAGGATCGTAGCCCGCAGCTTGTTTTTTTCCAGCTGTCGCTGCCATGACTTTATCAGGCTACATTCCCACTTCAGTTTCGGTCAGTTTTGCCCTCTTAAGTGCCCAGGGAATTTTATAGTGAAGCGATTCTAAGAGCGGTGGCAGTCATATGTGTGTCATACTAAAACCTAACATTGTATGAAGACCAACCCAAGCTCCCTCTGCATATTTAAGCGTGGCACAATGTTCTACAGCACCCTACAGGCTCTGTGCAGCCTGCAAATAGCTGTTTTTTTAACGTGATTCGTCCCGAAGTAATTCGGGCCGAAACGAATTTTGCCGGTAAATTCGGCGAAGTCGCCGAATCTAATTTTTGAGAAGTTCGCCCATCTCTACATGTCGATCTTCAACTAAATAGATTTACAAAACTGTCAAAATTTGGTACCACTATAGTTGGAAAGATGAGCACAACAATGTAATTACATCATGTGTGTTGCACAATGAACTATGTAAAATAAGACTAAAAAACAATGGTGTAAACTGTATTTTTTTTCACCCCCCCCACACAAAAAAACGTATACAGTGCAATATATAAACCTCAGAGTGATGCAGTTAAAATGCACATTGTTTCAAAAAATAAAACCTGATACAGCTGCATCAACAGAAACATTGAAGTTATGGCTTGTATTATGTAAGGATAAAAAAAAAATTAATTGCTTTGTACTGAAGCACTAAACAAGCCATGTCCTTATGGGGTTACAAAATATTTATTTATTTTACTTTTTTTTGTTGAATTTTGAATAAAAAGTGTTTAGCAGCTGTTAGTCTAGGTCTACACGGCGTTGGACAAATAACTCGGTTTTTGGTGCATTTACATTAACTTCAATAGTACATTTTCTGCCTGTTCTCTTGTTTTTGCAACATGTTATAAAAACTACTAGCAGCAAAAACAAGCAGAAAAAAAAATATTCTGTGAAGACTACAGAACGTTTTTACTATTAAAGTCTATGGGATTTGTTTTAAGTAGTTATTCAGTGGTTTTAGAAAACATAAAGCACTGAAAAAAATTACTCAAAATGTGTGCTGTAGAGACATAGTCTTACACCGGTTGCTGAGCCCTCAGAGTAAGATACCACTTAGGCTAAGTCTACACAGCACTTGATAGATCACAATAAAAAGGTTTTTCCCTTTTGCTTATTTCTTCCCCCTTTCCTGCACAATGCCCCTCCACCCAGCCACATTTGGAATGCCCAAAAAACTTTCCCCTTGCAGAAAGGGGGCATGAAAACCAGGATTTTTTTCGGGAGGGGATTCAAAAATGTAGCGATACTAAAATAAAAAGGGCCACTGTTTAAAAAAATTCACTTTGTTTTGGGCAATGTACAGTAAGTATTTCACATAAAATAAATTTTCTAAAAAACAAGCACATCTTAATAATGCTACTTTATTGTACAACATAAAAGTTGTACAAAGTGTGTACATACAAAATGTTTTCCTATGGTAACTTACAGAGCACTAACAGACCAGTTTAAACCCAGCCCCAAAAATTTCGTCCCACACTAAACAACAAAATTTTGACCAGCCCCAAGACCTTTAAAAACCCTCACCCTTTAGTTTTTGAGCAATTTTTATCGAAAAATTTGGAAATCGGCACGGTTTTTATGGAAAACGGTTTTTTTTCGAACATGCGATAATTTATTTTTAAAAATCTGCGCAATCAAATTAAGATCGCGCCTTTTTCGGGGTTTTTCCGGGACTTTTTTTAGAACCCAGCCAATCAGCTTACGAATAGAGCAGGGTGAGATGTGTGGGCGACGTCATGACTGGGTTGTTTGGTTGAAATTTGGGCGGGAAAAAAATCACATGACCTCGTTTTAACAATAGAACAACACCCCCTTTTGTTCGCCCAGTGTCTCTCAGCGTTTAAACTATTTTGGACGTGCGCTTGCATGTCCCCCAAAACTACTCAGCGAAATCTTTAACTATTTTTGAACAGAGAAACCCTCTACTTTTTAGCTGTTACTGGATCAGCCCTTTGGAAAGTTTTTGGGTGGGTTAGCTGGGAAAAATTTTAAAAGCCCGGCACTACCCGCTATAAAGCCCCGGGGGGGGGAGGGGGGGGGTTTTGGGGGGCCCGTGGGCGAACACAAAACAACTCTAAAAAGGGACACGGGAAATAAAGTTCCCCAAAGGGACTTAGTGTAGACATTCCCAACTGCAATATCTTTTTATTCAGTTTGCTATTGAAGTATTTCCTGGATATTGGGGGGAAATGTGAAATTATATTTTGGGTACACATCATTTCTAGTAATGCAGGGCCTTTGTTAGGTTTTCAAAAAAACCCCCCCTTTAAATTTTCAGTATACCCTTTCAGAAAAGGTGTTCTTTTTCAATTTTAAAACCCATTCCACCATTGTTTTAAAAAATCCACCTTGCACTTAAATTTGGGTTCCCCGCAATCTTGTAGTCGCACAGGTTGATAGGGGCCCAAAAAAAATTGTATCAAACAGAATCAAAAACAGATACGTGTTTTTTTTGCCTTTTGCCCAGTCCCGAAATTTTTTTATTGAGAAGCTTGAAATTTTATCTTTTAAAAAACAGCAATTTTATAGTCACCAAAAGGTGAAAATTTTGAAAGGGGCCAAAAAATACCTTGTATCCAAACCGAATCTATAAAAAGATACGAGATTTTTTTAACCTTTTGGGGCACTGCAAAAAAAATTTTTTTCATTCAGATAGCGTGCCAAATTTTTATCTAAAACCCGCCCAAATTTTTTAGTCCCCCACAGGTGAATTGAAAAGGTTTCCAAAAAACAACTTTTAAATTTATACGAAAAAAATAAAAAAAGATAGAAAATTTTTTTTCTTTGGGGGGCCCCCGCAAACTTTTGGGTTTATTTTAATAGCGGCACTTTTTATTTATTCGCAATTTTATAGTCACCCCAGGTGAATTGAAAGGTGCCAAAAAAAACCTTTTTTTCAAACCGAATACCAAAAACAGATAAAATGTTTTTTTTGGGGCTTTTGGGCACTGGCCCGCTTTGTTCATTTAGATACGTGCAAAATTAAAATCTTTTAAAGCAAATTTTTTAGTCACCAAGGGGAAATTTAAAAGGGGCCAAAAAAACCTTGTATCATCCCAATCTTTTAAAGTACTGTTTTTTTGACTTTGGACACTGCAGCTTTGTTCATTCAGATAAAACGTGCCCTTTTATCTTAACAGCAATTTTTTTAGTTTTTCCCCAGGTGAATTGGGAAAAATTTCCAAAAATACCTTGTATCATCCCGAATCTATAAAAAGATACGAGATTTTTTTTCTTTGGCGCACTGCAGGGTTTTTTATTCAGATAGCGTGCAAATTTTATCTAAAAGGGAATTTTATAGTCACCACAGGGGAATTGGAAAAAGGGACCAAAACAAATTGAATTTTTACGAAAACATAACAGTTTCGAGATTTTTTTTCCCTTTTTGCACTGCACTTTGTTCATTCAGATAGCGTGCCCCTTAAATCCTTTTAAAAGCAATTTTATAGTCACCAAAAGGTGAATTGAAAAAATGCCCAAAAAAACCTTTTATATCCGAAATTTCATTAAAAAGATACATGTTTTTTTTTTTACTTTGGGGCACTGCAGCTTTGTTCATTTAGATAGCGGCACTTATATCTTTATCAGCAATTTTATAGTCACCACAGGGAAAAGAAAGGGGCCCCAAAAAACCTTTATCATCCCAATCTATAACAGAAAAGTCTTTTTTGACCTTTTTGGGAACTGCTGCTTTTTTTTTTCAAAAAATTTAGATAGCGTGCACTTAATCTGATCAAACCTTTTTTAGTCCCCCACAGGGGGAATTGAAAGGTACCAAAAACAAAATTGTATTATAGGGAAAAACCCCAAAAAGATACGTGTTTTTTGAAATTTTTTCCCAGTCCCAAATTTTTTCATTCGTAGGTGGAACCCTTTTACGGGTTTCAGCAATTTTATAGTCCACCCTAGGTGAATTTAAAAAAATACCAAAAAAACCTTGTATCACCGAAACATAAAAAGATACGTGTTTTTTGCACTTTTTCCCCGTCCCGTTTTTTTTTTAAATTTGAATCCCGCAATTTTGTTTTGATTAGAGGGGTTTGAGAATAGCTGTGATTTGCCGTCTTTTTAATAATAGACTTTCCCAAAAATTTTCCATACCTCTCAAATTTTTTTTTTTCTTTTTCATTTAAACGAAATTTAAAGGTGGTAAGCGAGGGAAAGAGGGGGGCTTTGCACATGGAAGGGAGAGGTACCAGAGAAGGTGCTCCTTCCCGTGCTGGCAACAAAAGTTTTGCCCGGGATCATCGGTTTCAGGACCCTCAGGCCTGTCCTCGCTGGGTTTAGGGCCCTGTGAATCTTTAGTAACGAACACGCGCCAATCTGTTCTTCAGGGTTTTAAAGAACCGCATCCGCATTTACCTCCTTTGTTCCCCACCAGTCACGGCCCAAAAAAATGTTTCCAAACAGCACAAACGTCATCCGTCCAACATGAAGCCAAAAAGCAGCCCAAAAGCAAACCCCGTGTAACCCCAAACCCCTTTTGGGGTAATCCAAATTTTTTGAAGACCTTTTGATGAAAAAATGCGGTTGGGGTTTTCCCGAAGGCATGTTTTAAAAAATCAAAGGAAAGATTTAGGTTCCCGCTCTGACCCCCCAGTTTTCTGATGCCAATCAGAGGAGGAGAAGGAAGCCCGGGCCAAAACGGCAAAAAAAACCCGGGCGGTTTTGCGTGCCCCCTTTCTTGGTTTGCCCGCAAACTTTGGGGTGCAGAATGTCGGACGACCCCAATTCCCCCTTTTGTTTATGAATGATGATGACATTTGCGGATCCATCCTGGGCTTTTCCGCAGAATTTGCTTTTCGAGCGCTTCATCAGTGGACGTGGAGGAAGACGTTTAGGTAGTGTCAATACCGGGGGGCACGCCCAAAAAAAAAGGGGAGAGGGGGGGTCGGGAGAAGTTTTCCCCCTGATAAAGATTCCCCCAGCCCGGGCACGGCAAACCCCCCCTCCTCACTTTTCCCCCATAAAAAGGTTCCCGGACCTCTCAAGCTGGGCCTTCTTTTGAGCAAAACCTCTGATTCAACCCGCGATGTCCTAATTTCCCCTTCCTTTTGCCGTAAACGATAAGTTTGGGGGCAAGAACCTTTTGGTGGGTTTAAC
This sequence comes from Phyllomedusa bahiana, assembly GCA_025379985.1. Taxonomy (NCBI): domain Eukaryota; kingdom Metazoa; phylum Chordata; class Amphibia; order Anura; family Hylidae; genus Phyllomedusa; species Phyllomedusa bahiana. The sequence goes on along the minus strand of JAODAL010025771.1, from coordinate 3,097 downwards.
CCCCAATAAAAAAGTCTAGTCAAATGCAGCGAATGCATGAGTTGGGAAAAGGGGGCAAAAAACTTTTGGGCCCAAAAAAGGCCCGAACCCACGCGGGGGGCCTCCAAACCCCCCTGTCACAACCCCCTGTCTCCCGCCTCCCCCCCCTCCGCCCCCACCAAGCGTTCCTCAATTTCCCCCTGTCCCCTCAGAGTCAAGATCATGGATCAGCCTCCGCTTCCAAACCTCCAAACCCTCCCCGAAATACCACCACACCCCCCAGAGACCCATCCTACCCCTTCCCCCTCCCACAGTTTGAAAACCGGGAAAAGCCGTACGCAGCCAAATTTTAGCAACCACCCCTTTTGGTTTTACCCGGTTTGGGAGAAAAAAAAACACCTTTAACCCAAACCATCCCCCAAAGGGCCAAAAAACCTTTAATTTTCCGGGATTGGGCCCGGCTTTTGGCCCCTTTGGAAAAAAGTTTGCCTTTTTTTGTCTGGGGGAAAAAAAGATGGGTTTCCGCCACGTCATGGCCCTCGCCGCCCCCAATACAAGATTTCCGAGGAAAACAAATTTTTTTTGCCAAAAAAAAACCTTCCCCCCGCCCGGGGCCCGACACGGTCAATTTTAAAAATTTCAAACGAGTTGCTTCAATCTGTGTCCGGAAAAATCCCATCTTACCACCGACCCCATGGGCTAGTAAGGGGACGGCCAAGGGCCGCTATAATCTCTTTGACAGCTCACTGGGGGACTGGGTGGATGTCTTGGGGTGAGGGTGGCTCTCAGGCTCGGCGCACACCTTCAAAACTGGGGATGGTGCAGGGCTTTTTCCCCCCAAAGGTCCTCTGGGGGCATCACGTCCCAGAGAAACCAGGCCGTGTTAAAATTTAATTGTCTTGGAGACCGTCCACACACAGGTGAGCTGTGGATGGCTCCCGCAAAAGACCGGCGCGGGGTGGGTGACAAGAACCTTGTCCCGGGCAAGGTGGTGTGCGATAACAGGCGAAATCTGAGGGCCCCCCTTTTAAGATGGGGTGGGCTGGAGCACATCCCTTGCCTGGCACATGTCATGAACCTTGTCCCCCGAAATTTCTAAAGAGCTACCCGGGGGTCTGGACTCCTGCTAGAAGGCTCAGGTCTGAATTCGCATTCCCCCGTTCGCACCCGCTTCGCCCCCCCCGGGTGTGTTGCAGCTCACTCGGCCTCCCCGTTAAAACCCTCTATTGTTGCGTGGCAAACGCTGGAAATTCCACCTCCCATGCTCCAGCGTTGTGGGGGGGCGCGTAAGCCATACCAGTAAGAATGAACATGGCCTGACAAATAGCGGGCGGACCTCGGGGGGTTGAAACCCCCGAAGGGGGGCAGGTAAAGAGCTCTGCGCCCTCCTTGCCGTTTTTTAAGAAGCCACCAAAAAAGGTCAGTGCGGACGTGCCATTGCACATGAGCATTGTGGGGATCTTAGTTCTGGAAAGATAATTTTTTTGGACCCTCGAAACTCAGGTCCCCCCAGCGACGGGGGGAAAGGACCAGATCGGACACGGAGCCTTTTTCTGTTGAATCCACAAGGGGCCCACAGTTTCCCCATTTTTATCGTCTTCTTAGGGAGTGGTTTTTGGGTAAGGCTAGGCAAGGCGGGCCTAGCCCAGTGGGGATCATTTAGGGCAATAGGGTGTGTTGAACTGTGCCGGGGGATGCGGAGGGGGAGGAGGAAGAGGGGATTTCCCAACACCGATTTTCTGTTAAAGGACTTGGTTTGGGATCATCTGGACCTCCGCAGGCGATGGTAGTTAAGCCCCTAGGGGAACAGAATTTGTACCCCCGTTTACCAAGCCCGCCGCAAAGCGGGATGGACTTGCTGCGGGTGGGTACCGGGTCGTTACCCCCCCGACGTGACTTGCCTGCGGCGGCACCCAGGTGCAGCGGGGTACAAAATTGTATTAAAGATCGTGCGGGGGCAGGCAGTATGGCAGGGCAGGGGGCAAGGGTTCGGGGGCGTGGACAGGCGTTAAAAGTCGGGGCAGGCGGAAAGGGGTTGGGAGTCGTAAAAACGTAGCAAGGTCTGGAAAAACGGAAAACAAAAGACATCAGGAACGTTCACAAAGGCACGGGGAAACAAGAATCCAGGGGGGGAAAAGTGACGTGGGACCAAAACTAAAATAAGACAGCCCCCGGCAATTAGCCAATTCCCGGCGCACTGTCCCTTTAAATCCAAATAACGAGCGGGGCGCGCTAGGGGGGCCGCTTGCGCTTTCCCGCCAAGGGGACGCGGGCCCAACGGGGGCGCGGGTCAGGTGAGGGAGACGGGACGGATGCACCCCGGGGACAGTGGGGCCCCGGCGGCACCCGTCCCCGCCGGGGACCGCGGGGGACACGGGTCGACCGCGGTCCGTGGCCGGACCGCGGGCAACCCATTACAGTCCCCCCCCCCCTTAGACCTCCCCCCCTTTTTGGGTCAGAAACCTGAGGAGGGGGTCACGTTCAGGATGTTGCATTTTGGTCCCGGACCTCTCCTCGGAGCCCAAGCCCTTCCAATCTACGGGAAGAAACGTTCCCTCTACCGTCTTCATCTCCAAGATGTCCTTACCCCAAAATGTCAGCAGACTGGCTACTGGGGGAAGGGGTAACATTCCTAGAGAAAAAAAGGTAGGGCCAGCGGCTTAAGGAGGGAGACATGGAATGCGGGTTTTTGGGTCCGGGGAGATGGAGGCAGGAGACTTGTACGTCATGGTTCAACGCCGAAAAACCTTGAAAGGGGCCGAGGAAAACGAGGGCCCAATTTGAGATAGGAACCTTCAGGCGCACGACCTCGAGGGGAGCCAAACTTTTTTCCCCGGGGGGAATGTTGGGGGGGCTTTTCCTCTTATACTGAGTCTTCATACGGGCAGAGCCCGAATAGGGAAGTCGGCCCCCCAGTTGCCTTGATATCCCCAAATTGGTCGTTGACAGCGGGCACATCCGAATTTGTGGGCAGGGGAAGGGGGGGGGGCGGATGGGGGCCATAGACACAAAGAACGGAGAGACGCCCCGGGGTGCCCTCCCAGACGGATGGTTTCGGAATTCGGCCCAAAAGGGAGCAGCTCGGGCCCCGTTGTCCTGACGCCCAAAACAAAGGACG